>DWEI01001474.1:0-16576 GCA_018245875.1 Mysoria ambigua
GAGTCAGAAGTCTCTGAAACCGGCGTGCATGTATGAAAAGAGTTATGAATGTGGAGGAGGCGCGGCAGGTCTGTAAGAGTAGAGATATTTGGCACTCCGTGCTCTCTGCCTACCCCGTAAGGGACCTGGCGTGAAGATATAGTAATAGTAGTAGTAGTAGTAGTAGTAGTAGTAGTAAAATAAAAAAATGTATAGCTCGCATACTATAGTACAAGCGTTTACTGATATGGTTTACCATACGTGCGCACACACGCACACACGCACACAATCACACAGTTGCACACATACGGAAGTATACGTGATAACTTATGGTAATAATTCCTCAGTATTTCTGAACTGACGTGGAGTAGGGTCCTGGTGTTCTAATACAAAGGCTTCGTCTTAGTTTACATTCCAGATTTTCCAAAAAAATACACTTAAAGAATTATTATTATTATTATTATGTTGATGGACGTTACCTACGTCACTTGTCATATGATTGTATTTACAGACGTACCGTGTTTTTTTATATATATTTTTTTATATATTATTTTTTATATATTATTTTATATATTATTATTTGTTTATTATTAGTACTAAAAATGTTTTTACCATATTAAAAAATTATACCTACCGAACCCCATTAACGCGGAATCGAAACGCACTTTTAATCATTACTTTTAATACACCTCAAGCTCACCTTACACGTCTCAGACATAAAGCAGCCGCAACTAAAACGGAGTGCTATGAAATAAAAACGTATGCAATTACTTAAAACGCAAAATCTTCGAGCTGAATGCAAACATTAAAGAGAACGACACCCGACCCCTTGGGTATGGGAACGGAGGGTGGAATTAAAATTATAACGAATAAAAGTCGGACAAAGCCGGGGCGTGCTTTAAGTTGATTATTCAGAAAATGTTAGGAAAATATATACAAAAAACATTTTTGTTGGTATAAATAAAAGTATGTCTGAAAAGCAAAATAATATTTTTTATTCCGATCATCCTTTCAAAAATGGTATGTATGTAAGTTCATATTTGATGTATACATCTAGTTCAACAGCCGTCTGGTAATACAATATAAGCTGCGATGCTTAATGTTCTGATCAGGTAACAGTGTGTGAATATGTCGTAGGGTGTCATTGGAAATATTATTATCCATTCCGGATAGAGACTTCTGTGTGTGGATAACAAATCTCATTTAACATGCTAATCGCGAAAGAATTACTTTTTTAGGTTTTAATCACAAAGTGATTTCATTTCATGTATGCACATAGTTTTTGCATGTGTCGTATATGTAGACTGGTACGTATATAAATATGTATAATCTGTATCTGTATGATATTTACAGTATTTATATGTATAAGTGTATGTTTATATATTTGTATAATATGTATACTGGCCCTTTGGTGGGCCATGACTGGGCCGTTGCTGCAGAGGTTAGTGAACCTGACTGTTGCGCCGGGGTTCGTAGGTTCGATTACCACCCAAAATAAATATTCGTGTGATGAGCACAAGTATTTGTTCTGTGTCTGAATGTAAAAAAATATCTATTTAAGTATATATTTACACGTATATATGTAGTTTATCAGCCGCCTGGTTACCATACCACAAGCTCTCTAGACGTTTACTTTGGGATTTGGCCGTGTGGAAAGATGTCCCAAGATATTTATTTATTTATGATTTAGTAGTATCCATATATTGTTAACATGTATATATGTATGTGTATAAAGCTATATATTCGATACATAATAAATATTATATTGCTGACGGCTTCATTGTGCCCACCGCACACTCTCACCAACACCCTGGGTTGACTAGTAGATAATGCCATTAGGCGTGAGTCCACCCTTTGCAACCCAACTATAGGTAAGCAATAAAGAATATGTAAGTAAACAAATAAATAAATAATATTTTATTCAATATTTTACTATTCAGATTATTTTACGGGACAATAGGTTGAGGGAACAAAAATATTACATAATTCGTGTTCGTGACGTCACCCCACTGAACAAGCTCATGCGATGTAGCAAAATGGCTACAATTTAAACTCTTTTCCTTCTTGAGTATAGTCGTAATATGTTCAATTGTTATAAAGAATATTACGTAATTTTATTGTTATATATGTATTCAGAAAATTTGTTATCAAAATGTCTTCGAAATCGCAGTAAATATTTACACAATGTAATTATATCTTCATGCAAGTTGATACCTTACTCTGAAATATTACAATTCTTGTAGTTATTTTACCAACAGAAAAATGTTAGAACTACTGTTTTGATTTATTGTTTTTACTGAAAAATGCGATTTTAGTGAAAAATGAAACTGCTGAAATAACTGCTTGTTGATCGAATAGTTTCAAGCGTAAATGCTTATCGAAAGGTCCGGTCGATGTCCAAGTAGAGTACTATCGAACTTTTCTAACTAAAATTACTTGGTAGTAACACGGCGTAGTAATAGTAAAACCAACTATTCCATGGTGAAAATATAACATAACTAATAAATCTTGGCGTGGGAACCTTCTCTGCCTACCCCTACGGGAAAATACAGCATAAAAACTGTTACTCATAATTACCGAAATATACTATAATAAATATAATATATTTATGCTATCCCTACAACAGAATCTGGCTTCAGATAAGCTCAAATTTTGTTCAAACTCTATACGAACAAGGTTGCATCAACACTGTAAACTTATACTCAGTAATTTATCATCTTAACATCTACGATTTTAATATTGTTTCTACTTGAATTTTATAGTAGATATCTTGGCGTAGATAAACTGAAATAATTTTGAAGCATGTTGTGCAGAATAAGAAAGGATAAGGGATTAGAGCTAGAAGGATTAAAGCATCTAATTAGAAATAAATAAATGATAATAAGAATAGTCTTTTAACAGTCTTTTTAGCAGTTAGGTACATTTAAAGAACAAAGATTGCTTAAAACCAGCGGGCGTGTATAAAAAGAATGATGAATGCACAGCAATACTTCAGGGTTATAAGGATCGAAACATTTGATGTCCGGTGCTATGTACCTACCCCTAAAGATATACCATTAATGAAGATTTAAAGTTCTGTTGTTTGTGTTCATTATTTACGCAACACTAGTAAAACTTCGTCAATGTATCAAGATCTCACCAGTACACCGCGGTTTCCCCAAGCGTCAATTTTCCGCGCGACATCCCACGATTCGGTGCTAATTTAAAAGTTTTCGCCGTGTTTTGGACGGACCATTAACGCGCTCGGCAAGTGAGGGCTAATGTTAAAATTTACGGAATATCCACTTGGTTTTTAGAAGTTTTATGCAAACAATGATTAAGGAGTACGTACAATGCAAGCACTATAAAATGGTAAGCAAAGAAGAAAACTCTTTTTGAAAAATTCATTGCTTAATTCAGCCTTAAGCAGAAAGATGTGTTAAGCTCTATAATTTAATTAGAACATATTAGTTCTTTAACAAAGTATACATTCAACTTCAGATAAAAGCTTAGGATTTTCAGGACCTACCCATAATATTTCGGAAAGTATAAAGAGACTTTTGTCAGTAGATATCAAATGAAGACTATCAGTAAGGGTAGTTCAAATTAAATGAAATATAGAAAAATCAACGATAAAACTAAATGACAATATATTTACGAATCAAACAGCCTGTATAAACCCTAGCTTCTTATAAAAGATCAGCTCCCACCTCTTCAGCTTGGCGATTGGAGCGTCGCTGTCCACTTTCCTACTTCTCTTGTACTTTCGGAAGAAGTTGCCGTCGATTTTGACTCTCTGGTCGCAGTTATCTCTCACGGTAGGGGTATCAGCGACCGTTTCGCTCTGACGACACCTCGGGTAGAAACGCCACCTCTTCGAACCCAGACCGTCACTTTTGAGAACCTCCTGTATTCGATCCTGTCGCTTTTTCGTTGCCAAATATTTTGTCGTATTCTTCTTGTGTTTGCTTGCTAGAATTTAAAATTATGGATCATTGGTATGACCGAAAAGAAAACATTAATAACAAACCTCTTTTAATATCTAAGATATCTGGATAAATATTTACCACCTTCTGACCGTTATATGAGAAGGCCCGCCTCCAGTAGTGTGGACATAAGATGGGTTGACCTTAATAAATATGGTAGTAATAATAACGATTCGTCATATCCATTAACAGAAAAAGGCAGGATTGAGTATCAAATGCAAATCATTAGTTTTTCATTCATTACTTTAATAAAATCATAGCCGAATACCCACATGGAAAGCCTACTTATTAAGACCGATTACTAGGAATAACATGACAAAATAGTACATTATATATGTAGCAACAGATTAAAACAGTCATAGATATTTGCAGTATTGTAAATTCCTAGGAGCTAGGGATGTCTGAACGTCCCACTACCAGGCTATTCTTATACACTTCGGTCGAACAGGCTGCTGGCTGATGACTCGATGAATTTGGGCACACTTTTCAGATCAATATCACAATACTTACAGGGAGATAAAGATTGATCTTACCACAAATTTGACATTGCATACAAATACAGAGGCTATACTACCAGGAGTGGCAATATACTCACGAGTCAAGTAAAGCACCCGGAACGCATCCAGAAGGCCCGGCTCCCTGAGGTTGGGGTGCGGCTGGCGACTGCCCGAGCGACTGCGCGTGTGCGAGCGAGAGCGCGACCGCGACCTGTCGCTCGACCGCGACTTGGATCCGCTTCTGCTTCTGCTCCTAGACCGAGAACGCTTCGAGTCGCGTTCCTTCGCTTTCCGCTGAGTCGATCGACAGCGTCTGAGAAGTTCAAACTTATATTTGGACGCAAAATAAATAAAAGGTGAATACAACATTTTTCCGTTTTGATTCCCATAGGCTCAGCATTGGCCATAATTTCACCTGACGAATAAAATATTCAGCATAATATGTATGTATAGCAGAAGCATCATAATGATGGACTCTTAGTCCAGGATTCGATTATAATCGTTCTGGGACTTTCTCAATATGTTCCAGTTTTAAGAGTGTTAAGAGAGTTTTAAGTTTTAAGAGAGTAAGCAGACACATTGCCATAAACGCATATAATTATTTCTCTAATTTGCGAGATCACAGATCATATACTGGCTGATGAGAAGTCTCTAAAGCTGGCCTACATGTATGAATGTAGAAGAATCACATCAGGTCACATTAGTCACTCGATGTAAATTCTAAACACTTGACTATGATTTTTCGGAAACTACCTTAGATATGTTCATACCTGGGACAAGGTCATACAGGCACTCATATAATATAAATATATAAAAGTTTAAACAACACGTTAAGCATATTGCAAACAGTTACATAATAAATGGGGTACGTCACAAAAACGAAACCATTTATCACGCGGAAAGTGTGAAAAGTACTTAAGGATGTTCGCACAACGAAATAAGAAATACATTAATTTGAACGCCCGCTCGCGGTTAGGGGAATGTCGTGTGAATACCTGCATGTTACGCTAACCTTATACCGAATGCGTAATGTATTTGTTTTCGAAAAATGAAGAATACGCATGTTAACAAGAATTATGTGCGCGCAAAACTTCCAGTCGAAAGGTAAAAGTAAAGGTAAGCTTTTTATTAAACAGTAATCATTCGACTGTTGTAGACGGGTCTCCGCTTAATATGAGTAAGGTTGATGTGAAATGTTGCAACATTGTTGTCGCAATTTTATACCAGGGTTACTTATTTGCAAGTGAAATTTTGCGATTTGTTACGTTAATATTGATGATTGCTTTGGTTCTAAAATGACCCTATGTAAAATTAGTGACTAGATTTTTCTCGCCACTCACAGCACATTTTGAATTAAAAACCAATGTTGTTCTATTCTAAGTAAAGGCTTGATATAAGTAATAGTAGAGTCAAGAAACTACAAAACATCGAAAAAATTAGAGAGGGACACGTAAAAGGACAAGTTATTTCATTTTTAACGATTAATTAATTCGACAAGAACCCTACATACGAATCTTCTATGACGTATCTATCGAAGTATCTACGAATCCATCAATAAGGGAGATAAACATAAACGAATTAAAAGTTTATTTATTAGCTTAACCAACAACACTAAAAGGTAACATAGCAACGTTACACAACAACGTTACATAACGTTACACAGTTGTTCTATAATTACAGTTTACGAGTTCAATATTGCCCAAATTATATGATCCTACAGCATGCACAGTGGACGCGTCTAATTAAAAAATGTAAAGGCTAGAAATTAAATTTTAATGTCAGTTACCACTGAAATGTACCTTTTAGCGCCTCGATCATCATTTAAAGGACCCATAGGGTAGAAATCCCCGAAACCATCCCCGCGGTCCGGGTAAAGTCCTTCTGGAGGGTGCGTCGATGAGAACGCCAATGGGTACCCATATCCATAGCTTTCCATAACCTAACGCATTAATGTTTATAAGAAACACGCCGAATTACTTATTATTATTTACTTTAAATTTTTAGATTATTGACGTTTTATTTTTATTGAAGTTTTCGATTGACGTCTGTGCTATTTTGTTGCTGTGTCAAATGTAATGATCTATGAAAGAGGCACAACTTGAATACGTTCTTACGTAATACTTCAACACCAGACTGGCAGGTCGTTTTAGGCTAGTCCACAGATGCCCATAGTGTCCTCGCCTGGAAACAGGCATTACTAAAATTGAGTATGCCTCGAACATCTTATTACATCCGAACATTACGTTAAGGATATGTGCTCACAAAATTACTAAAGCTTACAAAAATATACATATAAACTTTTTTCCAATATTTTGGTGCAATTTCGCACTTAGCCGTTTGCTCTGATACTACACAGAGCCTGAGCTATGATTAAAAGATAAGTGATATACTATATATTAATGTTTTATACATTAAGTTTTTTGCATGTACGACTGCCGATTAAGGTAAGGTAATGGACACCAGTCCCAAGTCTGGTACTAGGTAATTTTCTAAATAGAATTTCTAGTTAAAATTTCAAACAGCGACTCGGATTTGACCTATTTACTTGTGCCCAGTGTATAGCAATAGGCTCATCTATTCTATAGTGGGCCGTAAACGTAACTGGTGAAACGTGGCAGACTAACATACTGCACTCCTCTACTTACCTTTTCGGGTTAACAGGCATGATGGTACGTTTTTGTTAAAATCGTATTTGTTGAAGAAAATAATGAGTAAGAAAAAATTAGAAATAATTCCATATTCTGGCCTCCTCTTGTATAAACATTTAAGTATTTACTTGTAACATAATCCTCGAAACAATTTATTTTACATCAGATCGACAACAAATGCCAATCTAGAAGAATTGAAATTCTCTCAACTTTAAATTAAATCAATCTTAAAGTAAAACAAGATAAGTAAAATATACATAAAACAATCCAATTACGTTCCCGTCAATAAGAGATTTACGACATTTTATAATTGGTATCGTTTCACATCGGAGCAAAAAAAGTCGTCAGCGATTAACTCGGCGATCTGAAAGTAAAAAATAAAAAAAAATCGAAAAGTAAGATAAATTAGGAATCGATGAATGGTTAATGGCTCCCTCCATTAGAGGGTTTTGAGTTTGTGGAACACTTTTAAAAAGGAAAATTTTAAATGCTCCCCTCCGAAGTTTGAGGAGTGACGAAGATATATAATGAATAGAAACGACAATCTGCTTACAAACATACCAATACACTAATGACAATTTTCACTTATCAGTTAACATCATTATTATTATTATCAAATTAACTTAGCGATTTGTAAGCGCACGTACCCAAATTTATCATGAACAACACGTTAATACTGTTTAAAAAAACTACTGTCATTTGATGTGTGATTTGGGAGCGAAAATAATAAAAACATTATTTAGGATCAGATGGCCATATGTGGAGATGTTTCAAGATATTATTATTATATCTCATCATCATCATCATCATCAGCAACACGGATCTCGTCAATAATGAGAAGGGTTAATGCCTTAATGTGCCTTTCAAGCTAAGTGCTGTTGACAAGGCTACCGTTAGATATGTACCAAAACTGTTTAACTCTGTGTGTCGGTGTTTTTATTGGATCTCCATCATTTTGATCCGTCTAAAATTTGCTATTTCGTGCCCTATTCAGCGCATATAATTCTGCGTCGTCGAAGGCAGCACACCGTTCTTTAACTTTGCTTGCAGTGCGGACCATTCTTTACGTTTTAATATTCCTCAAGTTTTCAGCTCATTTAGACTTCCAATGCCTTAGTGCAGCTCGTAACGATTGCTGTAAATAATGTAAAATATTTGCAAAAAATTCCAATAGCAAAAAACACAGTCAATCAGTTGCGCCAAGTTTCGAATATAAGCAACTTTGAACAATCTGAGTCGTTGCAGAATATTCTCATCTGGATGTGATTATAACAACAACTTGATCGTCAAAAGTATTATTTATTTTAAAACTATTATTTACTCAATTATTACAGGTAGTAAAGCAACGTAAATTTGTTAGTTTATAACAATAATAATATGTTTGGGTAACATAAACAAAGCCATCTTATCCAAACGTATATAAAGCCTATGCTACAGTATCTACACATACCGAACACAAAAACATGCGCTTTTCACACAAATATTAGTTATGGAAATATGCCTAAATATCCCTTTGAGGGACCGTATGTCCAGCAGTGGACAACTACAGGATGATGATAGTTTGTCCTGCGTGGAAATCGAATGTACAACCTCTGGCATCAGTTATCTTTAATAAATACTGGAATAATAAATCAAAATCAAATCTAACAAAGACTACACAGGTACGAGTTATATCCGTTCCTGAATCAAAATATTACATCTTGCAAATTGTTCATTTACCTCATGTGAAGTAAAATACAACCGCAGCGAGGAACGGTCGATGTTGCACAAAAAACAAAAATATCAAAATTTCCGCTAATTAACAGAAAATGCCACCTGTCAGCCGCACACTATGTAGGTGGTACGTAACCCCTAATGGGATTTACTTCACCATCGTCCACATTCAAAACTCAACCTTGATTTCTCACGTTAAGGTCCCTTTTGTAAACGCGAAAACACGAATTTTATCAACTTTTCCATTCATTACAGTACTTAGTCTTACTCGCTAATATTATAATGAAATCGCACTTAGGGCGGCGAATGTTGATGCGTGATATTAACCTCCATATAAAGTGATGAATTTTCTTATATAACAACATCACGCCTGTAATCCCCGAAGAGGTAGAAGAGTGTAGTCCACCTTCAACGTCATACAAGTTACGTTTACGTCTCTTTATGGAATAGGTAAATATTATTAATGGAAAACTCTACTAGAAAATCTAAGAGAATTTGAATACAGATAAATAGATAGATACACGACCCGAGATATGAACCTAAAACCTCACGACCAGCGGTTGGGGTTACAACCACACGACCAACAAAGCAGTCTTTCATAATTATAATGTAAATCTACATAAAAGTAACACGACAAAAATTTAACACTACATCGTATCAACGTAAATTTAACACTAATTCAGTTACAACTAATGAAAGATATTGGTAATGCGTAATCATCATTAGCGCAACTACATAATACGACATAGCAACTTTTTTCGCGGCTCTTCGCTACATTAAAAGTGAGTTAATTAATCCATTCGTGGTTCCTAACATCACTCCAGAAGTCCAAGCTAAGCTCACAAGCTCATGCTGCACTCTGCTATACAACAGACGATGACCAGGCGACCAGCTGATCGCGAAACAGCGCATGCCTAGCATGAAATCTTAGGCGTGGCCGTTCTGAGTGAGCGAAATGAAACAGGCCGATGATAATGTTGACAACGATGAATTTGACCTGTGCACTCTATCGTAAAGACATCCATTCTAAATGCCTACGACAACCCGTAACATAATAATCCAAGCACTACAGTCCCAATGCGAACCTTGATTACACAGTTTTTTAGAGGTGTAAAAAAAAGTTTTCAATTCTTAAATCATAAGGAATGTTTCAACCAACACCTTTAATCTTTGTTAACAATAAACAGTTGTCTAAACTTGACACCGAGTTACCGAAAGTCTAGACGTTTCGACCTTTTAAAGTCCTATCGTAATGTTTTGTTGCTGCTGCCAAGTCGTTCCATTTCGATCACAACGAAACGGTATGATCTTACTGCGTCTGCTCGAGGGGTAGCTATTGAGTAGTGGGGCTGCGAGGGCACTCGGCACGAGGTTAGGGCCGTAAGTGGAAGACGAGGGAAGAAACCAAATTCTTGTAAGACAAAATCGAACGTGATATGCAATCGATGTGAAAAAAATTAATATGTTTTTCAGAAATTAAATATATGTATCACAATTGTATGATAAAATAAATTCTTAACAAAGGTAAGGAAATGCATGAGAGCATCGGATATAACGAATGCAATGATTTTTTAATAAAGAGAATTTATGATTATTTTTTTACAAATAGTACCTACGTTTCTACTTGCGTAATATGACTGTGTAATATGTAACGTATTGACTTGTGTAATATGTAACGTATTGACTTGTGTAATATGAAACGTATCGACTTGTGTAATATGAAATTACATTTATTTTATTTGTAAAAGTTTATGTACATCGGTTTTTTAACAATAGCCGTCTTATTGGTTCAGTGGGTAATAAGTCTAACTACCTAGCTCGATATACGCATAGTGGCTGGCAGCGGTTGGATGCGAAGAGCTGAAGATCGAGCTCAGTGGCGTGATATTGGAGAGGCCTCTGTCCAGCAGTGGACGAGAATAGGCTGATGATGATGATGACTTAGCCCGAGGTAAAACTTTACACACATACTATTGAGCTGCACGGTCACGTAGCTTATGATCAGCTGGCCGTGTACAAAGTCCGAATCTTAATACCTATATAATAATGATTGTTTGTCTACATGTCCTTTATAGAATCCGAAATGGTAAAAGTTGTAACATTGACGTCTATAGCAACTTTGTATAGAATTGTCTGTAGGTTTTTACAAAGACGGAAAAAGAAAAAAACTCTGAAAAGAGATTACGGATTGCGCCGGGGCAGCTAATATATTACAATTTTCCGGTATCAATGTATAGCTGGTACTGGTCATTTATTGGTATACTTCTAAAGTTTACTACTTAGCTCTTTCTATTTTGTTATTCGCCTCCTTCATGTACTGTATTAGCGTCACTTCTGTGGGTCATATATAAAACAATTTTTTGTACAAAATCGTAAACTTTTTCTCGCAAAAAAACACTGAAAACTTAAGTATAGAACCTTTTTCTACGAATCTTACCGACATTTATTTATATAAGCACCATCTATAAGACACTTTTAAAATACGCTGTTTAATATTATTGAATTCTTTAACGTTTAATTTAATTTAATGTATTACTACCTATTTATGCCGTTATGACTGTATCGTTAGTCAAACGGTAAAAAGATTACTGCTGGCAAAAAAATCTTAGGTTCAAATCCCGAGTGTGGTATATATTTATTGGATTATTTTACTTAGATTTTCTAGTCGAAATTTCTAAGAGCCCAGTGCATAGCAAAGGGCTCGCCCCCAATTCCATTATGGGACGTACACAGAGTGATGAAACATGAAAGTATACTACACTCCTCTACCTAAACTTTTGCGAATTGTATGCGTGTTTTTATGTTTATTGGAATATGTTATGTTATGTTTATGTTTATTAATGGGAATTTACTTTTATTAATGTATTTTTGTTCGTATCAGACCTGGCATTTCGAGTGAATAAAAATAATAATTTTACTATTAAAATACCGTCCACAGTAAACTTTGCTGCGTCTACTACTCGATTTTCTTCAGCGAACGCAGCTGACATTGTACCAAGTTTCCGTGCGACGTCTTAATTCAAGTTTTACAGTGAACTTCGGAACTAATCGGTCACAATCGGCATTATTCGCGTCCACCCGCTCGTCTTGCAGTCCTACAACTTGCCACTTAGCCGATCTCGACTCGCTCTAATGACGCGCCCAGTATTGTACCAACTTTTCATCTCGCATGAATATGGACGTTCGCCTTTGTGGAACTTCACCCTCCTTCGTTCTACTCCACCAAGTTAAACACGCTGCCCGCATAAACAGCTACACGAAACTCGGCTCTGTGTGTACGCTTTACGGTTATATATTAAACAAGCAAAAGTAAAGTGGGAACTGGGAACAGCTTCTTTATTTATTTTTCATTTTATTTCCACACGCGGTACGTCCCTTTCAGTTCCCCCCATTCACGCGTTACGTTATAAAGAATTTTCGTTCTAATTGAATCTTCTTTATTACTTCAAAATATATTACGAATGATTTTATTTAAATTAAATGTGGTTTTGCTGCGTAAATTGGGTCACAGCATACTTTAATGGCCGTTTATTGAAAAACATATTAATTACTAACTTGCGTTGAAACGACATACGTAATTTCGTTTACATGTTTCATAACATTTTCCTACATATACCTGAAGTTGCGATGGTCGTTTGATATTAATTTACCAGAGTCACTGCAATCGTGAAAAATTGTAGGACTCGGGGCATTAAATACGTTGGCTCCGAATCTCATGTAGGTATATATTTTCGTAAAGAAAATATTGAAAAGATATTAAAATGCTACTATTTCTATTTGGTGCACAATTTTGAATCATACGGTATATCGAAAAACCCATTAAATTTTAATGTCGATAGAATAAATGTCGTCAAAAAACAATGTATAATGAAAAAGTAACGAATTGAAAATGTAACGAATTGGAATTAAACTTGCAAGTCATCGCAAACATTTCGAAAAAATAAAATAATTCATATTCATGAGTTTTCATTAAAATGAACCGATAAAGATTCAATTTTATTCGCACGATAATATTTTTTTTGAAATCAGAACATTATTTAATTACGACAAAATGAGATCGTTAATGAAAAAAACTGAAAAAAATGTAGATGTGATAATATATTCCTGTAAAATGTTACAAATCGTACGACGAACACGAAAGATTCGGACGACGAGCGATATTTTCTCTCGCAAAATGATTCCCTCGTCAGGGACCCGTGTCATGCGTTACAAGTGAGCACGTACGGTGACAAACGCTAAACATCCTTTATTCAATAAACTGTCACACGTCTGCCTGCGTGGGAACATTCGCGTAACCAAAACAATCCTTAATCCAACTACAATAAGGGTCAGCGAATGTGTTAAAAAGGAGTAAGTGGCACGGTAAGTTTGTCCCTTTACGTCTCGCTGACGAGGGATAGAGTTGTTATGCTATATGCAAACACTGCTATGTTTTATTACAACGGTTAGTGTTAAAATATGTACATTGGACATCCTTTAATATCGAATCTAACTACAGTAGCAAAATGTATCAAATATAGTATCAAAATATAATTCTGTAAATTGGCTTGTATATATATGTATTTTAAATAATAACATACCGTTACTAACATTTATATTCGTAAATGGAAAGTAAAAAATAATGTCTGACGTATACAAAAAAACGCTTGAAAGTAATTTTACTAACCGCTGAAATGTATATACCTCGAGAGTATAACGGCACCATATTCACAATCATCCTTTTTTATATTTCTCTGCTGATATGTTAAGTTTTTTTATTTAATTATCCTTTATTGTGAGTAACAAAGGTGAACTTAGGAATTAATACCATTTGGCATTTTCTATCAGTCAACGCACGTGGTGATGAAAACTTGGCATAGACACCTAATACATTTAATTAACCAAATAAAGACGTGCAGCTTTTACATATAACACTATCAGATATGTATAGTACTTGAATTATATATAATCATATATACTTACATACATATACATACACTTATGCACATAAGTACATACAAAAATGTTAATGTTCATATCGTACAAATCGTTATTATTGTAGGGTCACTCCAGATTCTCTACAAAGTACGCAGTGAAGTAGGCAGCGAGAGCCAAATATCTCTATTCTCACGGCCCTGATGTGATTCTTACACAATCATCACAGTCTTATATCGTATTGCCTACATACAGCTGTAGCGGAACAACGCTCACACAATGGACAGACGAAAAGAAAAACTAATGATTTTCCTTTCATCTGCTGAGCATTAATAAAAACAATTTTCTCGCTAATTCCCGCAAACGACATGCACAAGATGGAGCGCTGGTTTGCGTGTTCCACGGAATTACGATTCTCTTCATATTCAGCGAAATGAATAATACTCGAACGCGAAAACGTTATTTAATGACGCGTGGCACCACCGACTGGGAGCGGCGAGCTAATAATAACTTGTACAGATATCACTGGTTTCTATTTTTATAATATCGTCACGCTAAGTCTCTTCTGGAGCAGGCAGGGAGCACAGAGTGCTGTACATCTTTATCCTATATAATCTGATACACTGTTCCTGATAGTTATTGGACATATAAAGCACCCCAAGTACCATAATGGCAGCCATACTCGTGCCCCCGTGTTGTGAACTAGTACATAAATATCAGTGTGTATGTCATATAGTGCAGTTCAGATTAAAAGTACCACGTGGCAACTGGAATATTAGAAATGAGTGCATCACGAATGAATGTATTTATTTATAACGTTTTTATGATAAATTAGAAATAGAAAATTATAGAAAAAATTATAAAAAATTATATCAGAAATCCTATTTACGAAACATAAGAGAGTGGATGGGGATATCGAAAGCCGAGTTGTTTCACCTTGTGCAAGACCGAGGAAAGTTTACAGAATTGACAGCCAACCACCGCTAGTCGGAGAGGCACTTAAAGAAGAAGAAGATGATCAATTAATTATAAAAAGGGCTTATCACCTACTCCATAGTGGGATGTAAACGTAACTGATGAAACGTGGGAGTATAACACAATCCTCTGCCTACCTCATCGTTAAAAGTGTAATGTTATGTTACGCATAAGTACCTAGTCCCCAAGAGTTGCATATTATCATAACGCTTTTTCAACCCTTCATTCTATGAGAAGATCCGTATCCAACTGTAGTGTGATAAAAATATTGATAATGGGCATGTTACGATCGCTTTTAAGTATCGTTTTCAGTTCCTCGCGCGCAGTGTACGAAGGTCTCGGCGTACCCGCTGCTTTTGTTATATTTGCCTTTTAAATATTAGAGATGTATTTCAGGCGGTTTCAGTAATTCCCTCTAATCGCAGCTGCCATTTGATCCTTATCTGCATTCAAATTTGGCATTTAGAAATTGAACTCCGTTGCTATCGTGGGCAAGTATTAATGCTTATAATCCATTACTAGCTATGCGATATAGGGTCGTGTATAAAATATTTCCATTATGCTATTTAATTTAATTGTTGATTGTCTATAAATACATCTGAAACTATATACACCTCTCATGGAGACAATATAATATAGGCAGTATCGCCACCTATAAAAATCCTAATGCCTCAGGATTGAGGACATACGTGGCCATTTTTTATCGCTCTTTTGAAAACGAAACTGAAGAGGTAGGCAGAGGAATACAGAACACTTCCACGGTTCACCGGTCACGTTTACGTCCCACTATGTAATAGGTGGTGAGCCTATTGCCATGCATCGGGCACATATCCAAATCTATTTACTAACCAATTCTTATTCCTATAGTCCTCTTTAAAACTGTTAGCGGCCATGGACGTTGCGGCCACTTCACAAATATGCCTATTCATCACCCATTTCACTCGCATAAGGAATACTGTACGAGCAGCATGACATTAATTATTATTATTTTTATTGTATCCCAATCAGTACGCGTTGCTATAAATCATCGTAATACCGATGTCATTAATATTAATTAACGGCTTAGAGCAAGGGTGTCTGTGCTGAGCGGATTTCTTGAAGGGAAAATATTATATCATTATATTGAAAATTGATATATATCATTAAACCTACTTAAGTGTAATGTTTATATAATAGTGATGTTAATGAACTATCATACGACCAAGTAATATCAAACTGCTTTGCGATCTTGATTTTTGCTGCTTCGCTTTCTTAACTAGACAACAGACAATTACATGTTTAATTGTAATTCATATAAATATTCGGTTCGCATATACATACATAGTACTCGTAACAACACGCTTCCATTTTCTCCTGATTTGCAATCTTATCTGAGAAGCTGGTATTTATTCACGTTTTGAACAATACCAAGTCGCACGAAGGTAATTTGTATTCGATCCACAGTATACAATACGACTGTTTATAATACGCGATACTAATATCCGTCGTAATGCCGCGTACATGGCCACCCCACGGCGAGATGATGGATCCCAACAAACGCATTACCTCGGCGCCGCCACAATAAATCATCGCGCGCTAACGCGACGCCGCCGTAAAAAAGCGAACGTTGCGTTGCGCACTTTGACCAGCGTTTACGAAACTAATGGGTGTTTTCGGACATTTTATGTACATATACATACATAGATATCTTTACGCCGGGTCCCTTACGGGGTAGGCAGAGAGCACGGAGTGCTAAATATCTTTGTCCTCACAGACCTGCCGCGCCTCCTCCACATTCATAACTCTTTTCATACATGCACGCCGGTTTGGGAGGCTTCTGACTCCCCCATCAGCCAATATTTGGCCTATTCCATCGAGATAGGTGAGTCTTGGCCTCCCTCGGCAC
>DWEI01001475.1:0-16573 GCA_018245875.1 Mysoria ambigua
GTTCGACCCGGGAATCGAACCCGGGACCTCTCGATCGGCAGTCGCACTTGCAACCAACACGACCAACGAGGCAGTCGGCAGTCTGTGGGATCCTATATATTGTATTAAGTTTTACAAATACAAGTTAGTAGTCCATCATCATTATCGTCATCATCATCATTTTACAACCAACGGCGAAAATAGTGGGTCAGCAGCGTGTTGAAAATGATTCCTGCACTAGGGCGACGTTGGACCAGGTTCACGTGCCTTTCGTAGCCCAGACCACTGGAATGGTTCGTGGAGTTTGGTGGTCGTTAGTATTGCTTAGTAATATGTACAGAAGCTAACGCCGCCTAATAGTGGTGGGCTTATACCCGATTCTATCCGATTTAAAATTACAGTAAACTTCGACTTAAATTGAACTTCATTTTTATTATGAGCGTTTAATTTAAGAGACGTTAAATTTTCATTACAAAAGTTATTGCCAGCTACATTAACGTCTCGTTTCATTTCGTTTTAATGTTTAACTTTTGGGCACGGGTTTTCTCTTAGAATGAGACAAGTACGGCCATACTTCGCGACGCTGGCCAAGTGCGGGTTGGCAGACGTCACACGCCTTAGGGAACATTTCTTTTGTGAAATTTAAGGGTGTCCTCACGATATTTTTCTTCGCCATTATAAAGAGCAATACTTAATCTTAAAACGAACGTTTGTTCTTATGATCAGTTGCGTGTTAAAACTCAAATTCTTAGAGTTAGTGACAAACTTTAAAACCACTAAGCTATCATTATTAACACTAACATTTTAAAATTCTGGACAAGTTAATTGATTTATATTACAATAAAGTTAACGTAAACTCAATAAAACAACGTTCATTTCGGTATTCATTGTTCGAGAACACTTAATAACCGGGTCCTTACCTATTTAGTGGCGTCTTCAGTGAATATAATGATCCTAGTTGAGAAATTATGAGGAATATTCTCTAACTAATTAAGTAAACTGTCGGCTTAAGCGCGTATTTCAAAAGCTGCCGTCGCCTTATCTGCGACAAACGGGAGGCGAGCGAGTAATATCGCTACATTAGGTACTCCATCCTGGTCTCAGCTTATTTTTCAAAAATTCTCAAATTTTCTCATGCAACACTTTAACCATTTGTTGCATACCTGTTTCAGAATTAGGTGCAATATAACCGTCAAACGCCAACAAAATATATTAAATACACAATTTCATAGCACATACTTTAGTTTTGATATAAAATAAGACCAAAAGAGTATTTCTAAAAGTACAACTGCTCTTTTCATTTGGTCTAAGAGCAAAATTGTTCATGTTTATAACAGTATGTTTAATGTTGGCTTTATTTATTTTTCTAATTAGGGCACTTCTATAGCCACCAATTATGTAATCGGATTGGCCTCTGTTGGCCTTGGCGTGCAATCAAGGTTTTCAATTAACTTTACCATTGCCCTACAGAACGCTGTACAGATAGTAAGAATATAATGCAATTCGAAACAATTGAATTCTGACATACATACATATAAACCTATTATTTACGCTTAAGAGTATTAAAAGAAAGATAACGGATAGCACTAAACCATTAATAAAGAAATCGATGTACAGTACTCACCGATGAAGAACCAGACGTACGATTTCCCGTACAGCTTGTGCTTGTAGACCTCGCACAGAACCCGCCTGGCGGCCACCACGTAGAAGAGGCCGACGATGACGCGGGCGTCCTGCCGCCGAAGGTTGCGCACTGCGTCCGCGGGGTCCGACAGGAAGGATTGCCGCGTCACGATTTCGATGCCGGCCTTCTTGCAGTGCGCCTCCAGGTCTTCTACGGTCTGCGCGAGGTGACAACAAATTTTATTCGTATAATCACACTCTGCAGTGCGGGGTATAAGAAATGTTAAATTATTAAGTAGGTTAGATGAAGGTCACGATTTTATTGCTTTTACATCCACAATCAAGCAGCAGTGGAGTTGGAACTTTTTATACTTTTATAAGTGTTGGATTATTATTAATGGAAAACACTTGGAATGGATAAAAGCATTAGTTTTCAAAACTGTTAAATGGAAATGTATTTACGTAGGCTGGGTTTTCATTAGTGGTCGAAGCAAAGACGTGAATCTCAGAAGAAATGACTGTAATTATACGCTAGTTTTAAACTACACTTCTTCCTCTGGATAGAAAAACTCAACTCCCAGATTCCGGCAAAATTTTATTAGCATCTTAGTTATGAAGAAGATCTGTAGGTAATCGGGCCCTGCAGCAGATGCAAATTAAAAATAAATCACTCTTCTATAAACAAGGTCAAGGATGTGTCCTGTCTAGTTTAGAAGTCAGAGCTTCATGCGTTATAGGTATACCTTTTTAAACAAATAAGTAAATGATCATTACGAGTATCTAATTGTTTAAATTATAGTTTTATATAGCTTAAATTTATTAATAAACCATAATAAAAAATGAAACTTATACTCTAAAATAAGAACGCAAACAGAAACTTTTCAATCAGACGGTATATTTTTAGGAGCGGTATCACTGCAGCAAACAGGAAGACAAGAACTCTCGAAACCCACTTATGCAGAAAAACCGGAGCAGCTCTAATTACATTGAAACTAGCGTGAAAGCCTCCACGGCATTCAATGCAAGCGAATATACAGAGCACGGAGTCGTCAGACCTTTGGAAATAGTTTTAGTGCTTCCAATCATAGTGCAATCTGTTTTATGAAGTTTGTATGAGCGCTTGATTTCAATCCATATAAAGTAATAACGCGTGAATTGATTTCAGATTTTCGATTCTGTTTTATTTATATTAAATAAAATTGTATGACTACTCATATTTATGATTTTTATGTTTTCGCGATTTCTTGCATCAATTTAATAGCTTTTTCGAAAAATAACACATCGAGCATTAAGTAAATAACATTTTCGAAAAACATTCCCATTTCGTTGACAAAAATAGCACGTTATCTATAATCGAGATCGTTTCGTAAGAGACTGAAAAAAAAACCGATTTAGTATTCCGCAAGCAAAATGTTACTTACGTAGCTCGTGAACTCGGAACAATTGTATCTGATCCATGTGCCGATCGAGCCGCGGAAAAATTATGGACTCAGTACGAAACGGGCGAAAAAATATAGCCGGTGCGTTAAGAGCGCGGGGCGTCGGCTCTCGGGAGCGATTATTTTCGTTTTATAGCCTTTCTTATTGTGAACATTAGTTCACAGCCTGGAGGTGACCAGAAAGTTACATCATTAACTTTGAGCATAGGGCATTTAGGGCAAATCCCAGTAATATACGCAATAAACCAACAAAGCGAACGTTTAAAATTATTCGCAAGAAACCATTTTAGCACCTTGTGCCTTGGTTTAGTTACGCGAAGGCTAGATCATATCGGTATTCAATTGATTTACAACCGCGCGACACGACAAATACTAAAATAGCCATTCAAGGTGGAACACATCGAACCGATACCGCGGTATCGATAGCGCACACGCCGGGACATTCGTAAGGACCGTAGATGCCGTCAATAGACACAGAGGTTGGCGTGTCAGACCCCACTCGACATCGATACGAACATGTATTCAGCCGTCGATCGTACGGCCGCCGTCACGCGAGCGCCCGACCTACACCGCGCCTCCGCGTGGTCGCACCGCGCTATCACTCCACGGTTACAGCCGTCGAATGAACCGTATACGATAAATGCACGCTACATAACAATTGATTTTGAAAAAGCGTGCGTTAATGAAGTGAGCGTTGAATATTAATAATAGTATGAAAGAATATGAAGAAAACACAGAGTGGAAAATATCTATTATTTTCCACTATGTGTTTTCTGCTTATCTAGTATGTCAGTGGGTGTGAAGGTATAATAACAACAATTGCAACGTACATAGACAATATTTTTAATCAGGTAAGGCGTCTGGCTGTCACTTTTTAAGACAAAAAAATATCTGAGTACGCAAATCCTGTACTACTGTAATTGCAAAATTACCTTCATTCACCTAAAAGAAAACCAAATTCTATCGGACATGAAAATAGAACAGAAGGGATGAATAATAAAGTGGCTGTAAAAGTAAACGTTTCATTTGCATGGGGAGGCGCCGCCATCTCGGACATTCCATTTGTAAACGAGCCAGTAAGTCAATGGAATTACAATAAATAAAGTTAATACTCAATGAGTACTGGATTAGAGTTGTACAATTGTTGAACGTACAAAAGCTCGTAAATTCCATGTTTTATGCGTCTATGTAATGTCTCAAGCATAATTATATTTTATTCAGTTCACTTTCAAGATTTCAATACATTTAGTTTTCATAAGTTACATGTAATGTTTTACTACCGCACGCCATTTCAAAACTGTATTAATATAATGTCAAGTGTGTCTAGTCTAAGATAATATAAAACTTACCGATATGAATACTTCTTCAGCTTGCTGTAGGATAGCTATCCGAGACCACCTGAATTTCTGCATCAGCTTGATCCTGGTCGGGTTGTGTACTGTGGCTGATGGGTGGGTTCTGAACAACGTCGGGAAGCGCGCTCGGTCTGATAGCGCCGGTGATGAGGCTCCGTAGCACAACTAAAATATAACTTTATATCAATACTAGTTGGTACAGCGTATTTGCATAGTGATATTGGTTGAATTACACTCACTCATGCACATGGCCACGAGCCCACGCGCACGCATATGCACACACATGCACGCACAAACCCACGCGCATATCAGTATAAAATTACACGCGTATATTGTTCAGTGGCGTTTCCATATAACAGATTTATATCTATAGACAGTTATGTGTGACACGACCTCTTCGATACCCCAATACATCAATTAAGGAATGACAGAATCGTAATTGAAATATGTCAAAAAGTCCCAAACATAATATTCATGTGTCAAATCTTCCAGACACAAAGTTCAAGAAGCATAGGTCGATTTATATATAAATAAAAAAAAATAGTATTAGTTATTGTTCACGTTATAAAGTAACATCACGCTCGTAAGACACCTCGAAGACGTAGCCAGAAGAGCGCAGTACTCTTACGTTTCATTTGTTACGGTATACGCGTACGTCCATTGAAATAAGGGTGAACCTATTCTTACTATATTTCTATCTTTTAAAACCAAATGCCAAATTATTATTATTAATGAAAGTCCATATACATATATGTACGAGTGAATAGATTAAATTTGTAACGTATGAACAAAGCCACCGCAAACTTAATAACGGATTCCATTTGCTTAGCGTACGGTTGTCACGTGACATTTCAAGTTTGTGTTACTTCGTACGTGAGCAATCAATTTCGTGTATCTTGTTATGTAACTTTAAATGTGACGTCGCCATGTCGACGGTGTACAATTTAGCGATCTTAGAGGATTTAGTGTGTATATTTTAAGAAAATGTTTTAGAAATTGAATTCAATTGAAATGTATATTGAATCCGTATAATCGTTTCGTAACCCGTATACCCAGTATTGAGATTATGGGCAAAAACCCCTACAATAAATTTCCTCAACAATAATTTGGGAAGAGCTATATCCTGTGGTGGACTGAGAAAAATTGATTATCTACATCAACACATTAAAATTATTCAATAATATATGTATCTCATATCTGATATTCTTAGCAGTCGAAGTTGCCGCGTCAACAACCGTTCTTGAACATATTAGGAGGGGTATCGCTGTTAGAGTCCGTTAGTAAATTTTTAGTAAGGTTTTTAGTTTGAATTAATTTGATTGGAGGGTGGCAGTAACCGTGGTGAGTAGCATTTTAACATGAGAGCAATTAGTAATCTCTATTTTTACAGGTTGATGTATATTATACATAAAGCTGAATTAAGAAGTTCATATCAAATTTCAGAACGTTACATATTTCTTTATCTACGGATATTAAAGGTGAAATGATTACGGATATTTGCACTGAACTTCTTAAGTAATAGGGAAAATTAATTTTCCCTCCAAGGATATGACTACCTCGTTGGTTACGAGGGCGACTGTCGATCGAATGGTCCTGGGTTCAAATCCCGGATCGTATATTATTAAATTATTCTAACCAGAAATTACAGTTTACATTTCTAGTAGTGACTCCGAGTCTGAATTTGTTCCCGATGTATAGAAATAGACTCACCATGTATTCCATAATGGGACGTAAACGCAACTGGTGAATCGTGGCAGTGTACCCAGTTCTCTGCCCACTTCTGGTATTTAAATCCTGATTTTACATTATATCACGGGAATATTATTTCCTCAATGGAGGTAAGTAATATCCTTATTGTCATTCAAATTGACGTCGATTGATGAAATGAATCTGACATACCAACTTTTGATATCAAAAGTTACCAATTCGATTTTTAATATTAGGACATCGAATGGCGACATCGAAAATTTTGTCATTATGTTTGTCATTGTCTTTAGAAAGATGTCCTTGCTTGAACTTAACTTGAAATTAACTTCTTAATTTTTCAAATTTTCTTTTCCTTTCTCTCCTAATGATTAAAATTTTCTTTTAAATCAATAATTTTCGATCATCAAACCATATTCATTATTTAATATGATAACGCTATATACATCATACACTATGAAATTACGTAGGGTTCTTTATAAATTTTTTTAAAAAAAATAAATTTAAATTCGCGGTCCGCCGTACGTGCGTCATGTGCAAGGGTGAGTGCAATGTATTATACAACAGAATGTTTTATTTATCACGACGCTCCCGGCGCGCATAAATTGCTCTTATTATTATAATAAACGTTACATAATATAGAATTACGAATGAAACGAAATGAAATAGGATTAACCGTTAATCGGTTGCAATGGAACGGCATGAGGCTAGTTGGCTTAACCCACGCGCAGCGCTGTGGCTTGGCGCCAAACACGTCGCTCGGGACGTGAACTGTCGCGTTGTGACGTATTTACTTTGCGATCAAACTGCAGGACGCAGGTACGTAGTGTAAATATAAGGGAAAGTTAATGTTAAATAGAAAATGGGCTAAAAATATCTTTTAACGCAACATTACATCTGTAATAACCGAGATAAGAATAGGAGTGAAGTACACTCAAGTATAATATACAATATATAATAATCTCAAGACCTATAGAGAGAGAATTCTACTGGGTGCTAGTAATATGTATTCAAAATATGTATTTTTTAAACGTGTCTGTATAAAATAGGTCCTTGGACACCAATTTACTTTATACACAGTTAAGTCATGGAAAAGTATTTACTTGAGAATTTTAGATTGACCTTAGCAATGATATCAAGTAAGCTAGTTACACAGAACACGGCCTGCGAGTAAATTATGTTTATAGATGTTAGCAACGAGACTCGAAGAACTCGGCTGCTAGATTATTTACTTAAGTTAATACGCTTTCGCGTAAATAAGGATCGCATACAAACGCTTAACAGTTGAAGAATTTGGGTGGAATCATATTTAATAACGTAATATTAAAATGTATTTAAAATGGATCCAATAATATGATTATTAAAATAATATTTGCAAACGTAAAGACTGTAACATTAGAGTAATCTTTAAATAGGTAAGCAGAAGAGTTCGTATAGCTTTAAATAATTGAGCAATAAATATTGTAAATAAATATGTTGTTTCTAATAGTAAAGACATACTCAATATTTTAAACCTCCTAAAATATTGTATAATTTATATATCGTTGTACCGGCATCTGGTCTAAAAAATGCATGTAAACCATTAGAAAAAATGCAGACAACAAAAAATAACACACAATGTGGTCTTCCATTAATTAAAAATTGAATTAAAATACGCAGTGTTCGAGCAAAAATAAATGGAGTTTACACGTATTGCAAGTATTGGCAGGCACAAGCGTTACTCGTGCACTGTTTATATTTGCCGCGTATTTTTCCTTTGTCGTTTTATTAAGCAGCCTGTGCGGCAAAAGTAACTGTTGTTATTCAGCCCTTACGTTCCTAGATAACATAAAAAATAATATTATAGTAAAATATGAGTTCAACGTTATAATTTTTGTAAATGGTAAAATTAATTATAATTGTTGTAATTGGTTAAATATTTAATGATTAATGATGAGTGATTAATTATTAATGATGAGATGTAAACGTGTATATAATTTTTGGAGAAAATATTTAATTTAGCATAATTGGCGAAGTAACAAAATGCGTATAATTAATAAAATTTAGAGCGAAATAGGCTTATCAATGATAATTAACGTCATGTGTTTCAACAGTAAACTAAATAGCTACTTACAACCATCAAGTTCCACATCTTCGCAGCTTCAGCTACGGTCGTGCACACGGTGGAACAGCCAGCCAGTAAAAGCAACTTCTGCGGTGGGTTGTACAGCAAATTGTACATCACGCTCGCCCCTAAGCCCGGCTCGCACTGTTACACAGAAAAAATACGGATTACACACACACAGTATACGTACTCGTAGTTACAAAAACAACATACATAAACCATACATACATATATATCTAAAGATAATATAGCGTAAAGATATATAAGTATGTATATAGTGAAGATATACATATACATACATATATAGGACGCCAGGACCCACAAGGGGTAGACAGAGAGCAGTGTAACACTATATACTGTGTTACTATAGTATTCCATATTTAAAATAATTAGTCACAGTATATGATTTTCCACACAAGCGTTTTTATCACATTTCATCCCTTAGGGACACATTGTAAAAACAAGCTGGCTCAGGACGTGGTGACAAAGTAACCTTTTTAGGTTGGCGGTTTGTTCAGAGCGCTAATGAATTAGTCGGACCGTGTAATTTCATATACAAATTTGCAATTTTTTTTGTCGCTGCAAAAAAAAACACCATCAGGACGAAAAATTCAAACACAGTGTAACGTTTAATAAGGTACGAGTACGTAGGGTGTATTGTTCGCGGCGGCGGGCGGCGCCCGGGCCGGGCTCTCGAGGCGTCGAGTTGGAAAATCAGAAGAATCAATTGGATGATACGATTAAAGCTTCCGATGTGTTGTTCCGTGATCGGCTCAAATCGAAATATAAACGTCTGTCGCTCGCCGCGATCGCGTTTCTGGCTACTCAAAAATACATTTACATTTTAATTTAGTTGACGAAATATTTTATCACCACGGGGCCGATGATAACGTAGACTTGTTTAATAATAATTTGTTAACGAAAAAGTCTTGTTTCAAGGTAAATTTCTGTTTTTAGTCTCTGATGTCTCTTTTGATGTGGATCTCTTTACAACTGGTGCCCTGGGACTCGGCTGTCTCGAACGCTAAATGTTGATTTAAATAAGAATAGGTCTCGGTTGTATTAAATTGCTTATAAACAGTCCATTTTCTTCATGGTCGTGTCGAATTACCGTTGTGTAATACGCATCTTCAATTGTTGTGTGATCAATAGGACAATGAATTTAGGAATTTATGTAAAGAGTGATGAATGTTGGGTGGTGGATTTGTAAGGATAGGGATATTTGACACTCGAATCTCTCTGCTTACCCCATGAGCGATGTGGCATGAAGATATGTACGCATGTATAATAAATTTAATTATCAATTTATATGATAGTTAGCCTTGGAACTAAAAACTTGCTTATGTACATTTGAGTACGTCAAAATATAAATACTAAGGAAACTAGGATCAAGTAGGTACATAATTTAATATTTTATTTCCTTTATTTTACACTCCATGGAAAACTTCCGGCTACGTTTATATGTAATTCAATAAATAAAACGTTATTATTACTTTATTGGCAATTAAAAGTTTTCACTTCCTGTGAAAACTTTTAATTGGCCATATTCACACTTTATTCATATGAAAGTTTAAAAAATACTTAAAATGTCTTTAAAAAGCAGTATCATGGAGAGAGGGGTCAGTACGAAAGAAGTACGTCAGGTTCACTGCCTACCCAGTGATGGAACCGGCGTGAATATATAAACATAGTGTTCTAAAACTGTAAGTAACAACGTTAATGAGGTACATGACGAAATTTCACCCGCATTCATCGCTTGTTTAAGCAGCGAGGCCTTATTAACAGATACCCAAGTCGACATTTGCCGCTGGTTCTCACAAGCGTCTCTAATTAGAGTGCTGTTCGCTGTATAGCATCATCTGAGTATTAAATCAATGTTGAGATAAATACTAATTACACTGACTAGACAGTCGACAACCGTCAACCTCAGCTCGGTGGTGCAGTCATTGTTTATACATGAAAGATGACAATGGAAAAGGAGAAATGAGTGTCATATAAACTTCAGACTCTGTCAATTTCTTTGCTCGATCGGTGTGATCTATAAAGCATAATCATCAGTCTATTGCAATCTAAGGTGTTACGGCCATAATCCCATTGTTGGGTAGGCAGGGATCGCAGAGCACAGCTTTTACGCCCGCCTACGCTGTCCATACGCGGCCACATGTAGCAGTGATATGTATGAGTTATATATGCATTAATATAAATAGAACTTAAGCTGAACACCATATAATTCTTCAATATTGATCTTG
The DNA here is from genome assembly GCA_018245875.1 of Mysoria ambigua. Classification (NCBI taxonomy): domain Eukaryota; kingdom Metazoa; phylum Arthropoda; class Insecta; order Lepidoptera; family Hesperiidae; genus Mysoria; species Mysoria ambigua. The sequence continues at coordinate 10,454 of DWEI01001475.1, forward strand.
AAGTTGTGTGTGCAGTTTGCGAATCGGCACGCAGCTAGCGGGACGGACTACGGTACGATGAAAGTCATAATGATAATATTGATGTATAATAAAATAGTTTGCAAGTAGATAATGCATTCAGAGACCACACCTCGGCAAACGGAGTGTACGCCCTCCGGTTAGATGGAGTGACGCTAAACGTAACCGGTAGCGGTTGGATGCGAAGAGCTGAACTGGACTGGCTTATGTCTAGCAGTGGGTAGGAGTAGGCGCGAAAAGATGATGATAATGTTGATGATGGTCAATACTTAAATAAAAAGGAAACTCTTTTGTTTACACCATAATATGTAAAGTATTACCGTATTTCGATGTCCACAGTGCATACATTTGCTTGAACAATTTGAATACGAGATAATAATTCACTGACATATTTAGAATTGAATAAAATTTCGCCATGATTAAAGTATTCAGGAATATTTTTTCCGAAAGCGAGTGTATTTGACTAATTAATTTGGCTCAATTTTTATTTTACTTCTGAATCTTAATTAAAGCGTGTGGTCTAAAACCGACACCGCTGGATGTTTTAATTAAGTCTACGACCTAGACGAAGTAATGTTATAATTAAGTTCCAAAAGTAAATAAAAATTGTTCCAGATGAATAATTCGCTTTCGACGAATCAATGCCTATTGAAAAAACATCAATGGAATGTCCAGAGGTTGTATCAGAATGGGAATTTTTCAAAATGATCCTCCTTAATTATAATCGTTACTTATGTCCATTTGGTGATAAAGTAAAAGATACGAGTACTATTACAATGAATGGGTTTCCGATTTACATTCGAATTTAAATCCATAATTCGGGAAATCACTTCCGACCGGTTCGGAAATTTTATTCAATAAAAGTTTCTTCCGTAAGCCATTCATACATTTTCAATAATTGAATCCGACGTCAACCTCTGCCTTCGGATTGCAATAAAGCAAGTCTATGATTTTAGTTCCCGAAGATTTATTGATACCTGGTTTTAAGGGATTGCTCTTTTATTTCTTTTAGACAATAGCCGTGTGACTATTACGAAGTAAAACAATTAAGAATAATTTTATCAATGTACAGCAGTCTCAAATTAATGGTCTGTATGAAATTGACCTTATTTATTATTGACCTTATTGATCATTTTTACTCATCGTAACATCACGACTCTCATCCCCCCAGAGGTAGGCAAACGAGTCTGGTACTCTCCCACGTGTCACGTCTGCATCCCAGTATGGTGATATAGCTGGTGAGCCTATTGCCGTACACAGGGTCCATTTCTATAATTAATTTAATAGCTTTAAATACGGGTACTACGAGAAAGATGCAATGAGCATGAGGTAAGCAAGCTCTTCTTTATAAATGAAGATCCCAACCAACGGATTATCAAACTTAATACAGGTGCCGATGGGCTGGAGACGCTGAACATTACCTTGATTGAAATTGTAATACAGATTTACGAAGCGAGGCAGCCGCCTTATGGGATCGCGTAATGTTCGTTTTTATGCCGATTCGGTCTGAAAATCTCACATCATCCATAAATTCTCTTGAAAGCGTCTTTTATACAATGCATTTAAACATCTCTTGGCCTCCAGACATTTAAGTGTATATTGTTAGAAAATTAGCCAACTGTTTTATATGTTAATGCATTCCAAACATTACGAGATATTCAATTAGCTGAAGTTTCTCGCTCAAAAGCAAGCGAGATGTATGAAGAGGAAACAATTACCATATCAAAACACTGGGCCGGAACAGTCGTCAGAATAATTTGAATCATTGGTTTGAACGCAGTGAGTTCAGGTTACACTGGGCGCATTTAGTTGACAACTTCGACTATGTGTAATATTCAACTGGAAATGTTCATATATACCTTGCTGTCATTACTGTGGAGCAGCAGCTTGAAGCCAGACAGCAAATCCGATCGTGCGTTGACGTCAGCCAACGCCAGCTCCGCGGCGGGCATGCAGGCCTGGCCGCCCTGCCAGCCGCCCTCGCCCTCCATGGGGAATATTCCGCCGATGTGGAGGTCGTCGTCCCGTCTTCCTTCGCTGTACCGCCACAATCCGCTCAGCCAGAGGACTAGAAGCGCAAGGCGCTTCCCCCCGCCGCCCCGCCTCCCGCCACCCATGCTCACACGCGTCCCGCTCACACAACACTTGGCAACAACGAATAATTGGACTACAGCTTTCACTAACAACGACTTAACACGGCAATAGATTGTACTAGTTCGTAATCTAAACACGTCACAAACGGTGAATTTTAATTTGACTAGGGGACGCTTTGAAAAATAAGTGTTCGTGCGCACACGCGGCGTTGCGGCGTTTTGGTAGAAATTAGTTATCACACGTAGAGATTGCAGACATAGCCTAATAAGCGTGAGATGTTTTATTAGTTGCGGCATGGAGGGAGGGTGCCGGGCGGGCCCCGCCGCCGAGGGCGCACGGCCCGCGCCCGCGCCGCGCTGCACGGTCATCGCTCGCGGCGGGGACATGCTGTCATTGCTCGCTTCTCGCATTTTCCATCCTCTGTCCTGTAACAAACGAAATAAACGTTAGGTTCCACTCGTCATGCATCAGACGCTAGGCCTGGCGACGCGTTGGCGACGGTTCGGCTGTTACAAATGACCAATTCTACACTACATATGTAATATTAATTAGCATATTCAGTGTCCTAATTTTAAAAGTTGCTTTAATAAATGATGCGTTTTAGCAGACATTAGCTTAGAAAGACCTTTTTGGTTTCCAGTCCATTTAAAACAATGTATGAAAATTTATGAATTAACCGTATTCGCGCGTTTCGCTAAACGTAAAAGAAAATTAACAATTTTATTTTAACCGTCACACCAGGCCTGAGAACTGCGTATAGAAGAAAATAGTATTTTGCCAAATAAAGTGGAATTTGTTTTCGAATTTAAAAAACTTAATGTTCAAAATCAAATAATATGCATAATAGAAATACTTATGTCGGCAGGTATGGATGTTTTGGCAGTTGAATGATATTAATATAATCAAACATACTCAATTTCATAGAAATGACATTTACACAAATACACATGCGAAACATAGCCAGTGAAAACGAAGCCTCTTCCGCGAAGCTTTGCTAACTGACGATAAACAGCGAGATTAAGAAACTGTTCACAGACATTGGCCGATTGTTATCCGAGTGGGTAACGAGAGAGCTCCGGGAGATCGGGCCGCCCCGGAGGCGGCCGTCCATTGTGGCGGCCGCGATCGCAGGCAGCGCTCGAGAGCGCGCGAGGGCCCTCCGCGCTGTCGGCCCCATTGTTGTATGCGATTTTAGTCGGCTTGCGAAACATTGGACGAACGATGGGGTGTAGATAAACACACTTCACAACAGATTATTGATATTTTTAATACTACATGTATAAATAAATAGATCAAAGGCAGTGACAGCTTGGTGGTTAGAAATGGCAGTGATAGCTTAGTAGTGGTTAGACATTCGGTCACTCACTCCGGGAGACCGGGTTGAAATCCTCAGCGCGCACCTCTTATAAATGTGCGTTTTAAATTTAAATATCACTAGCTATAACTGTGAAGGAAATCTGGAAACCTGGAGTTCTGAAAAAAAATGTTCTCTAAGGTGTGTGTAGTCTGCCAACCCGCACTTGACCAGCGTGGCAGATTATGACCTAAGCCCTCTCATTCTGAGAGGAGACCCATGTTCCAGCAGTGGAACGATACAGGATCGACCCTTTATCGATCGATGTATAAATGTAACATAACATAACGTTTATATATTTTTTAGGTAGAAGAAATAGCCGCAGGCCGAGCAGAACGTTATTCTCACTTTAACTGGTCACAGTTATAAAGTTGAAAATTATGAAACTATAAAACATTTCTTTTTTCCCACCTTTTTGTAGTACAATTCGTCAAAATTGTATTACATAACTTGAAAAATTTAAGAACAACGGAGATTTTTCCACTATTAAACACCTTACATAAACTGGTAAAGACTGAGATTATGCAGTTTTATGTGAACTAAGTATTTTTCATTACACCACAAAAGGGGGTAGAGTAAAATAAACTGAGCAAAGCCTTTAAGCGGCTTCTGTATAAACAAATGAATAAAGCAGTTTTCTTTGTATACGTTTAATCGCGTTACAACCGATAACGCTCTGTTAAAACACCTGCGGGCACGCCCTGATGTAGTTTGCGGTTTAATAATAATAAAGCATCGGATATGTTAAGCGAAACTTGTAAAGCTATTTTTCATCAGAATAGATAAAAATACATAACTTAATTTTAAATTTAATTATATTGTTTCTAGATAGCATTTCTGTTTTGAACAATAGGTATGCGTATATTGTATCTGCGTTGGTAACCTCTGAACTCTGAACTAAACGCGGCACCCTCTGAAAATTAATTAATTAATACCGCTTAACCTCACAACTTAACGCTAGGATTCTCTTTGGCGTGGGCGTGGGACAAAGATAAACACATAAACAATAAGAACTTGAATAGATAACTAAATTTGCTCGTCGGCCGAGTACCGAACTTTGGTACGATGTGGGTCGCATACCTTTTTAGTACCGGAAACGTTAGTCTTCCTTCAATGGCATAGAAAAATCTTTAAAAAGATTTATACTGCGAATTTATATTTTTTATATCGAGCATCCTACTGTAAAGAATAGCGTAACGTTCATGCTCAGATACTAATAGAGTTTTTATCTATTTATCTTGGCGAACAGGCAGATGTACCACTCGATGGTGAGCGGTCGCCGTCGTCTACATTTGCACCACTCCAGGAGTGATCGATACTACGCCGGCTTCGAAGGCGAACTCTCTCTGCGCCGTTCTTCGATAACATAGGTCACAGCGCTCCGGGAAAACGTGAGATGGATGCACATTTCATACTGTCACTTTGATAAGCTATCCACTTAGAGTTAGAATAATTAAGCCCATATATTACCAGGTGCAGGATAGCAGACTTATTATATTCCAGACCATTATGGCTACCGCTAAGGTGTATAGGCTTTCTCACGATGATTTCGTATATAGTTACGAAGACTAGAATGAATTCTAATCGGTCTAATATTGTACACCAAGTCATTATCCTGTAATTACTAAAAACTATTAATTAGTATAGCTCATACTAGGTTCATTAGCATTAATAATGCTATTACTATAATCCTGTTTAGAGCTGGCGCAGATGTCTAAGAGCTGCAGCGACCAGTTGCAATTGCTAATTGGTCGTTTGCTCCTCTCTTCAATTTACGGGAACTATTAATTTCAATTTAAGGGAACTACAGTTGATAGTACAGATAATAATCATTTCAAGATAAAACCAGTTCACGACGTTTTCATGTCAACATTATCGAACGGTTCGTTCCGAAACTATCTGACGCACAAAGGTGCTTAAAGTTTGGTTGTGAATTCGAGATGAAATACTGATTCTTTCCGAACTGAAATCGAGTATTCCGCTGGATTATTTAAACCGGTGCAAGTTCGACTGTGTACGGTTTTGTTGGCGGATGCGAGGATGCGCGTTTCCCGTTCGGCTCGTTCGTTGAGTTCAAATGATAAATCACCTGGCCAATATCGTATTCGATTTTGCTGTGAAATTGAACAATTTAAAGTTGAGCGCACGTTTATGACGAGAGTGATGAATACAGAAGAATCGTTCAAGCTCTGTTCATTACTGTTGCTATTATTACTATAACGACAACGCAGTTTTTAAGGGGCAGGCAGAAAGTAATCAATTTCAAAAAGACTTGCACACGTGACGTAATACGCGACTCGCTTCCTTCATCAACGCACGTGACATTCGAATACAACAAGTATGCCGATCAATGTGAGAGAGTGGATATTATGTTACAAAACACCCATCACACAACACATTTGATGAGCGTCGTAAGCGATTTGTTTATAAATTATGGAGTAAGCTGTTTGTTCTCTGATTTGGATGCATTTAACTGACATAAATCGTTGGTCGTGTTGGTTGGTTCGATTCCCGGGTCGAACACTAGAAAATTTTCTAATTTAGATTTTCTAGTGGTGGTTCGGAGTCTGGATATGGGCCCGATGCATGGCAATAGGCTCACCACCTATTACATAGTGGGACATAAACGTAACCGGTGAATCGTGGGAATGTTC
>DWEI01001476.1:0-16573 GCA_018245875.1 Mysoria ambigua
CGACCACAGATGCGCCTCTACCCCTGAGGACTAAGGTGGAATGCCTCGAAAAAGTATGTCTCCCTTACCACACCCTTGAAACCGGTGTAATATAGGTGCAGAAATAGGTGTGGCGGTGGTGCTGCCGGAGTCGAACCACAGAGGGTTCTACCACCAATAAATCCATATATTGAATTTTCCACACTTTCATAGATAGTGCGTAACCAGCCTTAATTTAGGCTATTGTTGTATTACAAACACGCAAAAGATACAAAACAATGTACTCACTGAAATGTCTATAGGAAAACAACAGCATTAAAACCAGGATGAAAGTAAACCAGAACACGAGGGATGAGTTCATTTTCCGAAATAATATTCACAATAAAATATTCTACTCCACGCACTGCCAACGGTACGGCTAATTGATAAATTGTATGTAGCAGATAAAATGAAAATATTATATTAGATAGACATATTTTTCTGTAAGTGAACGTAATCTTATCGAAAATAGGTAATTATCATATAAAGAGAATTTTTTTAACATCACCCGTTGATTATTTGGATATAATTTTATGTCCTTCTGCTGATAATTGAATTGTCCATCGCTTGCGACAAATGAAATTATTCAAGAAACAACATAACAAACTTGTATGGACAATTGGGTCTGAAAAATCGTAAACATAACAACGTACCATCACGCCTGTAATCGCCGAAGAGATGGGCCGAGAAGTGTAGTGCACGCCCACGTTACACCGGTTACGTTTACGTCCCACTACGCAATAGGTGGTGCGCCTACAGCCACGCATCGGGCACCTGTCCAGACTCCGAACCACTACTAGTCAGTCTAATTTTGAAAAATCAGCAAGTCCTCGATCCGGGATTTGAACTGAAGCGTCGTCCTCCGATCGGCAGCGCGCTGGCAACCAACACTACCAACGAGGCAGTCAATTATATATGAAAATAGTTAATATGAAATGAAGAGCATTTTAAATCAACGTATATTACCAGCTTGCAAGGTGTCACCATATCAGTATAAAAGAATAAGACCAGGAATTTACCTAAGAAATTCTTAATTGGTTGATCAGATTACTAAAACTAAGCGCAAGTCAAGAAAGGCGGAAACAGAGTATTCCTTCTAAACCAGTAAGGCATTGGCCACCCATCAGGTGTTGCGAATGTCCACAGGCGACAATGACCACTTACCATCAGGTTGTCCGTTTGCCTGCTTATCGGGCTAAAAAGAAACAAAGCACAACACCGTCATATACATGCCATGAGGTGTACTTGTAATACGGCCAACTGTCAGACTGTACAAATATTGTCAAAGTTATTTCTACCTCAACATATAATATGACTCAACATATAACTGAATTCATTTTTCAGGCGCTATATCAGCCCTGCCACGATATTTTTACGCATATTTTTAGGTGTATGGAGGTTTTGGTTTAATGATTTCGCACATTCTTTTATTGTCTGGTGAAATGACAGAAAATTTAGTTGTAATCAAATCTAATTTTTCATTGTTACAAATTATAAATTGTATTCTATGCTATCCTGTGGGATTGAGTGAAATAATGAATTGTTCCAAATATGTATACTAAAAGTGAAAAAATATACTTTGTGAGATAGGATACAACGCCATCTATCAGAAGTTACATCAAAATTTTGAATATCTGATGGATGGATTAGATAAAATAATTGCGATTAGATAAAAAACTATAAATAACAATTTGAATAATCAATATTTTTAAGCATTTTTTCAGTGTTGTACAGTGTTAACAAAATATTTAAAAGCACACAAATAGTCATAAAACAAAATATTCACACTACTTGCATAATGTTAAAGTACACACTTCTTTAGGTTTTAAGCTATATTTGATGAGTAACGTAACATCAAGTCTGTAATTTCCGAAGAGATAGGCAGAGGAGTGTAGTACACTCTCACGCTTCACCAGTTACACCAGTACACCAGTATGGAATAGATGGTGAGCCGCGATAGGATATCGATATCGACCCTTCCATGGTTCCACTGCTGGAACATGGGTCTCCTCTCAGAATGAAAGGGTTAAGGCCATAGTCTGCCACGCCGATCAGGTGCGGGTTGGCCGATTTCACACACCTTACAGAACATTAAACACAAATCTCTATCGATCATAGAGAACCTGTCATAAATCAAACTATTCAACCATCAATTAAAAACTATCTACAATATTATTTTACGTTCCGCACACCCGGAAATCCACTCAACACGCGGACTCACCGAAATACTTCACCAGCACACCGTACATAAGCCAAAACAACAGTATGTTCAACACCATAAACACTAATACAGCGATCAAATTTGTCTCCATTGCACTGACTCGTTAAATACACAAATAGGAACAATATGCGCGTGTTATTAGCTCATGGAACAACGATAAATGGTTGTGATATCGGAATATAATTTAGGAATTGTATTAAGTACTTAACGATAAGATTGTCAGGGAACAACTTTATCGGCGTGCATAAATTATTTTCCTATGTATAATTATTGTAGAGTTTGTTTGTTTGCCTTACGTTTGTTTGTATTGAGAGTTGTTAAAGAAACTTTAAACCGTCGAATACTTTAATAAGGTGGTAATTCGTTCGAAATATAATTTGTGTTTGTGTTCTAATTATAAATACTACTGAGACCGGAAATAAATTATAAATGTATTAGTTATTAAATTTCTCATGCAAGTATGTAAGTAAATAGACGAGAGCGCCATCTTGTGGGTAGAAAATAAGAGAAAATCTTATGCAATATTTAACCTGTTCTGATATTCCTTAAGAAAAGATTCAAACCTTTTTGACTGAAATCGTAACTGCAGTAAATATTTGATGGCTAAAGCTGAAGGAGATCAAAACTTCTGTAGGGAATCAGTAAAACAAAACTGTTCCCCAATAATGAGAACAGGGAAGGGAAGGGAACATTTTGCGAAAACTTTATAATTTTCAAACCTTTGTACTTGCGTACTGATGCAGATTATATATGAGCGGTTTAGTACAAAATTTTAATGTGAAAAATTTTCAACGACTATAAAATATTCTTAGCTAATATCAGCGAAGTTTTATGAAAAACACCAAGAAGAAGAGGTTCTATTTATGTATGACTTCTTCTTCATCGAGTCTATACCAGATCGTGAGTGATCGGCCAGCCTGGTGAAAGGATTGGTCGCAATGTCCGAGGTGCGCCGGGCAGTATACCACAATATCACATAATATCAACCCCTCTATCGTTCCACTGCTGGAACATGGGTCTCCACTCAGAATTAGAGGGTTAAGGCCGTAGGCCGCCACGCTTATGTTCGTACTTAATTAGACATAGCCTCCGCTCGGCGACGCTCCTTTCACTTACATGCACCCCTCCCGACGAAGACGATAATAAATAAACAATTTGTATCACGTTAACAAGTACAAACAGTTTCCTTCACTGCAAAATCGTGACAGATTAATATTACCGCAAGGAATACTGGACACAGTTAAATTTTTTAATGGCTGACTGATATGGATGGTGTTATGAAAACAGCTAAATATTAGATGTTACGCGCTAGCGCCATCTGTTGACAAGGTTGTACAATAAGCGCCAAATGTATAACGACAGTTGAGGAAAAATTATTGAAAGATTATATTTTTACGTAAATACATACCTATATCATTATCTTTATTTAAAAAATTCTCACGGGAAGTACATGATGTACATACAATCCGCCGATTATGATTAATTTGTCTGAATTATTTGTTTTTAGTAAACAAATATTTTACTACATTCTGCAGTCCTTCTATATACAATAATGCAGACGAAGTAATTTATACTCCTATGAAGTTCGTAAGTAACACATATCTGTAGGTACTTCGCTACCTACCTACGCATTTCCAAGCAATTGACCAAACTTCTATATTATTATTTAAAGACAAATTTTATACAAATTTATACATTCTGTTGTTGAACACTACTAGCTCTTGTACAGCACAAAAAATGACGATAATCTAATGTAATAAGTTGCAAGTTTTTATTTTAAGAAATCAAATTATACTTCATATAATTTTTAACTGGCAGCACAATATGTTTGCATTTATAATATAAACACAATAAAAACACTTACGTCTCTTCAAACACGATCCGAAGCAAAACCACATCCAGAATAAATACAAACACATAAATATGAAAACTCCAATCATAACAGTCGATATTAAATCCATTTTTTCTGTACACATTGGCGAATAAAATGAAAAAGAAAACACTGACTATCCAATGCCGCGTCTATCGTAATCTTATCCACATTATCGTTTCATTTAAAATCATTCGATTGTTTCATATTTAATTAAAGGAAAAATAACGCAGCTCGTTCGAAATTTGTAAATAAACGAACTGACTGACGAACGAGTGAACGAATGATAGATGTGATACTGTGTAGTCCGCCGAGCGGCGCGTGAGCCGGCTGCGATTATCCACTTGCTACTTATTACTGACGACGCAGATGATATTATTATAAGGATATGACTTCTTGTTTTGTTTTTTTAGCTTATATCTATACTAAATGTAAATTTGAATTAAAAAATAATATTAACAAATTAAATATGTGCAATGTTTCTAAACATCATTATATTGCAACACTGCATCAAATGACACTGTAATGCTTTATATAGATAAATAATATATGAAACATGATATTATCCTATTTCAAAATGGCGACGAACATAGAACTTTAAATTATATACAAAAAATGCAACTAATGGGTGCAAGTCAAAATTTTGTTACTATGTTAAAAATGATTATAGTATATTGAAAATAACACAGTGTCTTACTTTGTCAGGTTAAACAATCAGTTGTTTAACCTGACAAAGTAAGACACCTAATAGGAAGAATTTAGTGGACGCCCATCCAAACGAGAGCCGCGCTCATCTTTGTCTCGTTCAACGCATCGTTTTCGATGCGCCAGTGCCGCAGAGTACCTACCGCTTCCTGGACATCGCACACTGACATTCTTAAGGTTCATACGCAGATATCGGATACCTACTGTGAATGATTAAACTTACTATCTGACAAGTATTCGATAACACATCATATCGACTGATTATAGCACACTCGATTATTACATTTTGAGGCTGTTATTTTCGTAAGTGCGGAAAATATAATGACGTCACACAACATTGTATTAAAATTGTTATAAAGATGCTGGCCAATGTGACAATAGAGAATTAACGAAACCATACTAATATGGCATGGCATTTCAACGACGCGCCTGTAATCCCCGAAGAGGTAGGCAGAGGAGTGCAGTACACGCTCACGTTTCACCAGTTACGTTGGCGTCCCACTATAGAATAGACCTCGAGTCAATATGGAAAATAAATCAATCGTTGCTATCCGCACCCTAGACACAACCATCTTGTAGTGTGTGGTTCTAAATTGCGTTTTGACATTTGTGATCCGATTTCGCAGTTTTTTTTTATCTTGGGACATCAAACACGACCATTTGATTCCATACTAAGCATCAAAACAACTTGCGTTATGGTAATCAAAGAAATGATACTTGTATAGATATGCACGGTTTATTTTAGACGAAGACACAGAAGAAATGCTTGTTGCTCTTAACATAAATATTTATTCCGAATGGGATTTGAATCCACGATCCTCGTTAGAATGTCAGTTTTACTAACCAATACGCAACCGGGCCAATTACTGAAATAATGTATCATTTAATTTAATTTGATACAATGCAATCAATCACAATTTAAACGTAACAATAAAATTGAATGTTGAATTTACGTGCGAAAGACGATGCTAACGCCATCTCTGTTTAATTAACATAAATAAATATACGTCATTAAACTAGATTTGACAACTTTCTTCCATTAAGCTATAAAGATTATAGTAACAAGTTATAATTTTAGATTCAATCGCTATCCTTTTCGAATTACCATAATGACTAACATACTACTATTAACAGACTAATAATGAGTATGTAGTTATAAATGAAATAGAAATATAACAAAACTGGGAACACGCGTATGTAAATAGTATCTTATGACACACCTGTACACCCGCAAGTCTGTATAAAAAAGATAAATATATGAGGTCTATAAGTAAATAAACTATGAATATTAAACATTAAAACCATATGTGATTTAAGGTATTTATTGTTACTGGTATGCAAAATATGGTAAAATCCCGAAATATTCAAATTTACACATTTACAAGACAAGGTGAAAATTAAAATTATAAATCTGTTAATCTATGCGGTGACGTATATTTATTTTTGATCATTGCAATTTTAAAGTAAAAACCTGACCATTACCATTTCAAATAAATGTACATCTTTTGAATACAGCGTCATCTATAGTTGATTTTGGCAAACGCACGTAGGTTCAATTATATGATAGTTCCCATATAAAGAGTATTCATGGGAAACAAAATATACTCTAGTTTGATTCTTTGTACACACGTTGCAATAACAAGTTAATGAGCTATATAACTAGTAAAATACTCACTGAACCAGACGAAAAACATCACAACGAACACCACAACCAGTATTACTAACACCATTCCGATGGCGGGGAGCGTTGTTAGTAGAATGAACATCAGTATTTCACTTGGCAACATCACTACATACTATTTAAAAAACTAACTGGTCACAAATATTGCGATGGACACACTATAATTCATTGTTATTATGCTTTCAATAATGGGTTTCTATTCAAACGTATCTTATCATATCTATGGCTTATCAAAGATTATTTTAATTCATACTGTACTGTTAAGCGTTTAATTAACAATATATCAAATATATTAAATTAATATTATATATAAATAGTTCATTGCATATAAACATAAATGTTGAATTTATCGAAAGTGAATGTAATTCATGTTTACAAATTATACACATATTTTAATAGTAAAATGGATGAAGATCTAATGTAAACTAGGGACTGAGTAACTATTAATCAAATGTATTAATATCTATCGAACAACACACACATGGACATCTGATCCCCAAGTAGGTAGGTAGCCGGCGTAATATAAGGTGTAAGGAATGTTGCAAGAAATTAAATCATACCTAATCAGTTTTAGATTAACAATAAGAATGTGATTATTACATTGTAATTAATCCACTTCTTCGACATCGGCCTCCACTCAACATATGTATATCGCCGATTCAAGAAATATTGGTTAATGTGTTTTGTCTACATTATACTCTAGACTCAACTGTAAGACGCCATTTTAAATTGGGTTCTTTATAGCTCAGGTTACTTGCTGCGCGCTTGTAACGCCCACATAACTGTTATGACGATAAACTTATTTTCGCCTACAATTGTACATACCTACATGAGTACTAACAAGAATGAAATTAGTATGCACTTTTTACTATTAAAATAATTGATCTAGGCAAGTGTTATGTCCGTGATAATTCGTAAATTAATTTTGATCCTAAGAGTTTATTAGTTGTGATCAAGAAATGAATTCTATAAAACATGTTGAAAGTTCGTAATTTTTCATAATTGTTCGTAATTTCACAAAAACACAACAGATTTTATTATTCTTTGCTATGTCACTTATTATATTAATACATAATGGTATAATGTAATAGTGCATTGATCTAAATATATGAAGTTTAATATTGCCGGTACAGTCAGCGAAAAACGACACTATTATTTTTTGTTCGTATTTTTTTGTATCACACTTTTTTGCCCATGTCGTATTTCGCTTGACCATGTTGTATGTTTGTGTAAATTGTATAGTTAACAAAAAAAATAAATTCGTATCTACAATATGACATGTTAATTTTCATTCTACAAATAAATTAGTCGTATTTGAATAAGTTATGCCTGTTTGAATATCAGTTACACTCATGGGATCAATTTATTTTAAGTTTTATTAACTTATAAACGTTACTTGAACCTAGTAAAAATCCTATTAATACAGTAGCTGACCATCCTATTAGTAAAAGTTAGTAATTAACTAGTAGGTTAATAGTTTACCAGTAATCTAACTACGATAGCACAGCAGTCTAATTACGATAGCGCTTATTATAGGATCAGATGACTACACATGTAAATATCTCAAAAAAAATATTTCTTATTATTATTTACTTCCAAAATACTGTACAAGGTCGCCTGAAAACTGTAAGCGGTAAGCGATACGTTTACTACTCTTTTCACTAAAAATACTTCAGTAATATATCTACATATTTCATTCGGGCTTAATGCATGTACTGTCATATCAGATATTAAAAATATCTCAAGCTTATTTTGACACTAAAATAATAAGTGATAAGGTCGGCAAAAACACCTATCTATAAAATAAACAACTGATCGTGCAATGTTACAAGCAACCGCTAGTATCATCCTTTTTATATATATCACGTTATCGTTATTCCATTGCATACATGAAAACATAGGTTTCCCTTGAGGATCACGGCCATCATCCCCACGTTGGGCATGCGCGCTGGGGATCGCAGAGCATATTCTCGCACCACCTACGCAGCTGCCCGAAGACGAACAGAGCGTCTAGCTGTGGCTAGACTGGTACCTATCTCGTTATAGACTATATCAAACTATTTAAGTACTACATATAATAAATAAATCAACACACAGATATAGTTTTACATCTATTCATATGCCTTATCATCTTATATATTAGCTCAACTGACGAATGTTTTCTCGCAATAGCCCGCTTGATTTCCGTCGTATTAACGTCGAAGCGGGTCACGACAGTTACCGCGCGACACATGTATCTAAGATAAGCGAGTACATAATTTTTACTTGCATATAGATATATGATCTCCGTAATGTTTAACAGTGTAACAAATATACAAAAACGTATATAATTTTTTTTCAATCCATACAACGCAGGAACCAATTATTCACTTGACATTTGACTCCGTAGAATTACATCATTGAATACACCGCTGCCTACATTCGTCACGTTGAACACATACAAACATATTTATTGTTCTTATTTACACATTATTATAATGTATGCTATTTATATGCTAATCAAGTGTGGATAACACGAAATGTTTGCGTGGATGGACCTGGAAAATATATTATTTTTTGTAATGTGTTGGATGTGCAGAAGAATGTTATACGCTCCCAGGTTTCACAAGGTGCATTAACATAAAGGTGGTGAGTCTATTGCCGTACACCGGGCACATATCCAGACTCCCAGCTACAATTATAAAATCTAAATAAAAATAATCCAACAGTGCCCAACCCAAGATTTAAATCCAGGACTTCCTGAATGACCAACGGAGCACTTAAAATCTGATAATGTAGTTTCTATGAACTAGTCTATTTGTTTTTGGTGTGTAATAATTTGAATTATTATTGTACAGGAAAATAATATGAAACTCGGTAATAAGACCATCATCGTTTCGTTCAATACTCTTTAAGTTTGGTATCAATTGCCCGTATTGCCCGTAAAATATACAAAAAAAGTTTGATCATTCCAGAAGTCAAATTAAAATTCGAATGGAGAGTACTGCAGTCCTCTGCCGACCTCTTCGGGGATTACAAGCACGATGTTACGTTATTAACATTCGTATTTTCTACGAGAAATGCCTAATAAGAGCAGATCAAAAATCATTTTTTCTTAACTTATTTTATACGAGTAAATGATTTTAAAACATTATTTTTAAAATAACTAGTGAAACGCACAAGTATACTACCCTCTGCTTAGCGGGGACTATAGGCATCATGTTATGTTTTTTACTATTACCTATAAAAAATCCTCGTTATCACTTACTCCAACATAAAAGAAGACAGTAGCGAAGAAAAACGCACACGAAAAGTATAACCGAACATGTCACAGCAAGAAAAATGTGTATCGCTTGAACATCCATTTGTACGACGAGAGATAATCCAAACTTTTTATTTAACTGTATTCCGTGAAAGGCGTTCGATTTTTAAAAAGTCCGTTTCAAATCTGAAGTTTTGGTTTTTTAATGAGCGAAGCAAGGTAACCGAACGCGTACAGCCATGTTTAACCGTTACACTGATATATATTTGAGGTGCTAATAATGAAAAAAAGCTCTTTGTTAAATCGATAATAGTATCTTATCTACGAGGTAAGGCTTGGTATCGGGAAAAGGTTAACGGAGTGTTTAGTGACGTCAATAATATTTTGTGATCCAGCGGTACGAATTTTACCATAATTAATATTTAAGACCTACGATGAATCTATCATTATTGGAAAGATATACGTTTATTCTAATACCAAATCCAGAGTCAGAATTTGTGTTCCATTTATAACAATAGGCTCGTTTCTAATTTCACAGCGGGACATAAACGTATGTTGTGAAACATTTGTAAGTGTACTACCCTCTTCTATCTTTTCAGTGACTTCAGGTTCGATGTTACTTTTTTACATTATTTACCATTTCAAGGTACCAACAAACGAAATATTGTTAGTATCTAACAGGGGTAAAGATTAAAAATTTGCTTTAAAATTAGCTTAGCAATCCTGTATGATGGTGCACGCAGATGCGCCCGAAGATATAGAACGAATGCTTAGTTTCCATTACCTACTTTTAAATTTTTCTATTTTAGTAAAAACATATTTCAGTATAACAAGGTACGACTTGTGGTGACATCTACACGACAAGATTACAGAACTGACCTAATAAGATATTATAAGCCGTACAGTCGTTCGGTAACACTAGATGGCGCTATATTCGTGTTTGACAAAAACTAACAATGTTATGAAAATTGCCATTTCTAAAAATTAATAGTAATAATCAACAATGGATAAAAAGGCAATAATGAATGAGTTTTACAAATAAAATTAATAAAAACAGAGTTTTTTTTAGTTATTTATTTTACGACGTTAATTTAATAATTTCTTGTTACTTTGTAATGTTTGCTTTTATTAAATGTCTGTTAGCTGGTACGTAATGTTGTTCATATCCTTTTGATGAAAAATATTGTTTACTATGTGATTAAAAAATTTCAAATCAATTCTATATCCGTTTTAAATAAAAAAATACATATTGTTTTACGGAAATTGAACTTGGTATAATTGGAATTATTAAAAAATCACTGCAACGTGAGACCCGGATTCCGAGTTCGAAATTCAATTTACAATAATCATCAGCATGACTTTTTTAAGTTAAATACTTTGAAACATACTTACGGTTTTTGACAATGAATTCAACTAAATAAATAAGAATCCCAATAATCAAAACACAAAGTAGTAGCAACGGCACCGTAGCCATTGGACCGTAAAGAACAAAAAACAATAAGACAACTATATTATTTAAATACAATTTAAAACTGACCGATCGGGCAGAGTACGCACAATTCGGTTGAAATTAAAACCAAAATAATTAAGCATTATCTACGATTAACGATAAGATATTATTTTATATCTGTAAAAATAAATGTTTAAATGAATATTAAGAATCACACAGGCACATAAAGAATCAATATTGTAAGCGTTGTATCGGGCGATGTTCCATTTTGCGTATAATTTATGATTTTGATAAAATAATTCAGACAGACATCAATTTTTTAAAAGTATTACTAAATGTCACTTGTTTCAATTGGTGACGAAGCATTTTAGGGCTATTTTAAGACACACCAATGACTTTGTCGTGACCTGCGCTTTCTTGACTTCACCTTCGAAATACGAATGCATTATACGGTACATCGTTCACCTACAGCTTCAATAAAACAGACATGATTTCAACTATTGTCTTAATTGCTTTTTAGCGCGTTATAAATTAGAGGCGAGTTCAGTAACAACAGGCCTGTAAACTCTGAAGATGTATGTGTATTGTCATGCACAGGACACAAATCCAAACGCTAAGCTATTTCGGGAAATTTCAAGTCAAACAAAGCTATAATACTTTGCCCGGCCCTGAGATGGAATCAGCAGCCGCTCCGCAAGCATTAGACGGACGAGGCAGTTGCTGATTATAGCAAATGATGACAATATATAACTATGTATATAGCAATGTAATACTCACATATCCCTGTTGGTTTTGTAGAAATTCCAAATTAATAGTATCAATAATATCGCCGTAACTGTAAATGGAATGACAATCACTGTTAAACTCACTGCTGTCGCAATGCTTTGGAGATCTTCTGAATCAATACTGTTTCCATATTCCCCTGAACCCATATTTATTTCGTACACCATTAATTACTTTATGTCCAATTCGAAACTATATGAGAGTGACTACGTAAAATTATTCAATAAATAAACAAATAGATCTGTCAAAATTGCCGCCACGCCAAAAAAAAATGTTTGTCTATGGACAAGATAATTGCAACAGAGGTCCGTTTAAACCGATTTTTTTAAACTGTTTAATAACTATTGTTATTGATGATCGTTTTGTAAAAAGTCTACAGATTCAGTCGGTGGTTTTTGTAACATTAATCCCATAGTTCAGCCATCATATCTCAGCATATACCTACGTTTCATCGTATCATCGTATCACGTGGGTCCATTAACGACTAAACATGTTATCATATTTATTATCAGAACATAGCATCTATCTTTTAATGGAGTTTCCCTATAAACATCGACGGCCAAATATTTGCATGTAACAATGTACCTACGTACATATTTATGCTTTTATTAGTCACGCCATTTCCCTAACGATGTCTCGAGATAACAACGGCATTAAAATTCTCATATTAAATTTTTTACGACCCACGAGAACGTTATGAAATGGCCAAAAACGTATTATTTAATTAAAGCATATTATCAAAGGAATTATTACTTGAGAGTACGTCGGAATTTATGTAACTTGATATTTTTCATGTAAGTTATGTAACTTAATAAGTCAGTGAACATTAAAATAATTATATTGTAATGTTGAAAATATTTGTTTGTAATAAAGAAATTAGGTAAGCTCCTCATATCAAAGAACGTTCTTAAGAAGCAACAAGTTTTTATTTAACTTTTTGACCACAGACTAAGTGTATTAATAACACAAAACTTATGGATGTACAGAATAAATTTGCTTTATTATATTATGTATTTCTAACGCAAATAAAATATAATTTTTTCCCCTACATTCGTTGTAAAACAATCTCATAATAAGTCATAATTTCGGGCGCACAATATTTAAAGAAAAAGATACCAAAATTTTCCGTACTAGTAAACAGATTAAAAATTATCAGCTTTAAAAATAATTAGATAATTTTGACATTTTTACCAAACGTAGCAGGGATTAAAGCTTAATAAACAACTATAGAGCCAGATTCAATAAATGATAAATCGTCTAAAGAATTCACGCTTCGCGAAGTTATTCCTCCAACTGAATTAATTTTACAATTAATTATCACGTGTTTAAAATTGATGTCTGGGCTAGATCTAATAGCAAGTCTATACATAAGTAACTTTAATGTATATTTAGATATTTTAAAATTTAGGTGTATATTTTGTCTAGAGCATAGGTTTTTTTATGCTAGATGTTGGACACAGAGCAAAACACTAGTATCGTTGAAAATAGACCCCCAATCTTACTTAAGAATCTTGGTTATGGAATGTCCGATTTGTACATTTGCAAATAATAATAGAACCGATTTCGAATGCGGCACATAGTTGCATTCAGAAGTTTACTGCTTTATAATTTGACATCTTAATGGGTCCTGAGCATCTTGGCGTGAACATCTTAACAGTTTTATGTCAGTGTTTGAAATTCACATATCACTTGTCGAAACACTAATGTAGAGCACCGTAAGGAATTGTACACACTTGATTTTTCCATAATGTTCTAGAAGCCGCGTAAAAATTTGTCAAACCGCACTAAGGCAGCGTGGCTGACTATAATTTTAACTGGATCTTATAGACTTAACCATTCTTATTACGACAGAAGACTCGGTCCGCCAGTTGAGCGATAGTGTTTTATGCGTTGATCATTCGATTGACGCCTTCAAGTCCGTTTATATCTTGTACATCTGAATCATGAACATCCATTGATGGCACTACACTCTGTAAAGCAGTGTTTGAGTATCTACAGCTACAGTGGATTTAGATCACTGAGTCAAGTGGGACAACTCGGAGTGTCGGTCATAGAACGCTAATTCTTGTAATCACAGACATCATAAAACAATGTTATCTCGTGAATTACGTACAGAGCAAATGTAATTTTAAGATCTATAACGGTGCACGTTTGCGTATCATTTTGATATATGACTAAGTATTAAGCGGGCTAGACTCACTTTTTTGACTCACGGCTTTTTTTCCGGGTTGGCCCGACTAGTTTCGGGCCTATACGAGGTCCTTCCTCATGAGCTCCCGCCGATTGCAGCGAGGTCGCCGCGGAGACATTTGGATACAATCACACCGGGGTGTTTACAGGGTAGGCACAGCGAGAACACCTAGTGCTAAACATTATTATCCTTGCGCACGCGTATTGCTTTCTGCATGCGTCATTCTCTTCTTCCCGAAACTGGCTACGTGAGTTTCGGGAACCCCTGAGTCTTCTGTCAGTGGAATACAACAGTAAGCGGCACTATAAGAAAAATATGTCTACAACGCTCTTTACGCCTCGTTATACCCGAGACTGCGGAAGACTTAAGCATTTGGTTTCGACGTTTTTAAACCCTCCCAAGCCCTCCGACACGGTTCAAGGATTGTCATCTAACGATAAACAGCAGTTTTCCTCTAACTACAACCAATTTGCAGAAGCAGAACGTGTATTTAAGTTGTTTTATTGGACGATAACCTAGTATTTGGTCGCGGTGTCGCCGCATGGTGACGCTTCAATGAAATGTAACATATATGTTTTACTTCGTTTTATATCACAATAATATTTAACTGTACAGATTGTTCGTAACCTGCAACTTAACAACAGCTTAGGGAGCGTCAATAAATCCTATTGCAGTACAGTTCCGGACATAGGCCTTTGAGGGGTCGACGACACGGCTTTGACACTGAGGCGAACCTCCAGTGAGATCAGTGGAATGTACCAGATAGTGTCACATGACGAGTCATGTCGAATCACTCCGATGTGATGAAGACTGCACACAAAACCAATCGGTCATATCCTCATATCACGCGGTCAGTTCGCGTAAGCCTTTTTAATTTATATCCGTACAGAAATATGGATGTTCATTGTTGATTGGGTTATTTGGGTGGTCGTATTGTATTACTGTTGACGTAGGCCGCGAGGTCGGTCGCCTATGGGGCAGGCAGAGAGCTCTATCCAAATATATAGGTCCTTACACACCTGCCCTGCTTTTTCTCTACGTTCGTCAAGGATATATGGAAATTTTGGTGTTCCACGATTATTGAAAAATAAGGGAGGAAAAAGATCAAGGGGGACTGCGTGGACCCGGATGTAAAGATCAATTCACGTTTATGATAAGTATCTACGTTAACAGCAAAACTATTTGTTTTGTCTTGAGGTGTAAAATTGTTAACATAAGTGCACATTTAAAAATGTATTAAGAATGCACAGCGGTTACCAGAAGACAATCTTTAAACGTAGAATTATTTTCTTATCTGCGCTGCCAACTGATAATTCAAGTCGGGCGTATATTAACTTATGGCGAAAGAGATCCTTGTTGTTCACGTTCACGAAAAATGTCATACCTAATTGTTTGTTTAATCCAATGTGTGCACAAACTAGGGAGATAAGATATAAATGAATTTACTATAGCACGCGGAAATGAACTCGGCACTCGCGAGGAACACGCTCCCGCTCCCGCCACCTCGTTCCGTCTACCAAATACTACCACTCTCGGCTTTCAGATGTCAGCACTCCGCTATCACGTCAACACAGCGAGGTGCCTAGCTACCGGCTGCGAGTTATATCTGTCCTTAACGGCACTTTCGTAACACAAAAAACACTAATTAACTCTGTGAATGTCAACAAACAAATGATATTAAGGTAATTCGTTATCTTTGGTTACATTTCCGGTCGCGTCACTAATGAAAAAACTATCGTATCTACTCAACAGTTCGGGTAATTAAAATTATCGAGATATAATCTTTATCTTTAAAATATGTCCAAGTTAAGTTATTAAAACTGAGATCGATTCAGACGAGATCTTTACGAAAGGCTGCAGGCAGAAACTGGATGCAGCAAGCTGAGGACAGAACGCGGTGGCGCTCTTTGGTGGAGGCCTATGTCCAGCAGCGGACTGAGATAGTTTTATTATTATAATTATGACAAGAAACAACATACGAATATAATTAAATATAATCTCACTAAAGTCTTCCTCACCAGCAGATCAAGCTTCAACAATTGTACACAGATTAAACTATCATCCGTTTATCATTAGTATTACTGTATAATCATGCCGGCGCTCTCACAAGGGGAAGGCAGAGACTACGAATATTGATCACTTTCTTCGTGCTCGCAGTTGCACAGACTATTGTGCAGTCAGTTGCACAGACTTTTGACTCTATCAGCGACTTGATATATTTTCTCAATAATGATAAATTGACTGCCTCGTTGGTCCTTTTGGTTGCAATGCGACTACCGATCGGGAGATCCCGCGTTCGATTCCCGCGTCGAACGCTACAAAATTTTCTAATATAGATTTTCTAGTAGTGGTTCGGAGTCTGGATATGTGCCCGATGTATGGCAATAGGCTCACCACCTATTACATAGTGGGA
>DWEI01001477.1:0-16573 GCA_018245875.1 Mysoria ambigua
ATGTTTAATTTAAATTATAATGTTTAATTTAAATTATAATGTTTAATTTAAATTATAATGTTTAATTTACATAATGTCTCCAAACTATTTTAATTATTACGGCTTTTTACTGATGATCATGCATTACTTCCATGCACTTGGTGGACGAGGCGGGAGGTCTCGTCCACCAAGATTCACCATGGTGTTCCAATACAGGTTGGGAAAAATAATATCTATGTAGAAAATAAATAATAATTTTGTAATATTAAACGATCCTTAGCAGATTCAACATTTGCAGAGTTATTTGTTAATTTACTAGATTCTGGCAAGACAATATACATAAGTTACATTTCACATGCAAATGAAAAAGCATTTAATGTGTTTTACATGTGGTATCTATTAGTTATTTATAAAAAATAAATATCAATCAGTATCGTTTGATATTATCTGTTTTGAAAATGTGTCTTTTTTCATTAAATAATATGTTTATAATATGTGACTCGAGGTACAAATGATCTCGCGCGACTTTTGTGTAGTTGTAATGGTCATCTGCAAGTAATTTTGAATAAGCGTGAAGGAATAGGAAACTTATTGAAAGTTAATCCTAATAATAAATTATAGGTGAGTATTCATTGACAATGACACTACAGACTATAGACGTAACCCACTTTTTTTCAGAGGAGACTCGTGTGAGTTATATAAAAAACTATTTTTGACCAAAATTTTACAGACACTCCTATTCCTGTTAAAGGAAGCTGCTTTAGAAAGGCATGTACCTACTGAATGTGCTTTTGTCCCACGGTAATGTTGCCTTATATAAAATAAAACTTTCATCAAAATCGTATAAGCCATTTCTGAGAAACCAATTGTGTACTTAATGTTACAATCACCCTTACAATGGATGTGCTGTGCCATCTGGCGTTGAGTAGCTAATATTATTTTATTGATATTTCAGCATACTAATACAATTAAAACTTAAACAGATATTCATAGTACATTTTGTTTCATTTCAAACTAGTAGAGCTAGGCTCCTATTGCATTGGCTGTTATTTTGATGGTACTCCAAATACCCAAATAAAGGCATAGTTTCCCATTTCACTTAATGAAAATTAGGGTGGTTTCGTGGTCAGCTTTACCTATTAATTGTAAATGGGTTTAATGCGGTTATTTTTGTTAATTTATATTAAATTCGAAACTGAAAGTATTTTGAATAATTTGATTTGCAATTTGATAATTTGTATGACTGTTTTCCGAGATTTTTCTTTAGTTTTTCCACATTATATTAGATAGTATATATTAAACGTATTAAATAGTCTTGCGAATTATTGTTATTCCTTTTAAAAACATTTTTAAATTTTCTACACATACAAGTGGCTGTAGGTACTGGTATACCGTTTCCGATCCATCCGCTGAAGCGTCGTCGTGTGTATTTGTTCATTGAATATATCCTCCTTCAAAATATTTCCTAAGCATTTCCATATGCAGAAATAAACATGGACAGTCAGTCAACATTTTTGTGATAATAATATAAATATTATAACGTGTTTATTGACATTTTGTGCTACTTAAAACTGTAAAAAAATTATCTCTAATATTTAGTACAGTAACAGCTAATGGCGCGTGATTCAGGTTTTACTATGTTGGAATAACCGACTCGTGATCGGCCGTAAGATATTCTATACAATATAAGTTATGTATAATTATATTGCTACGGTAATTTACTGGGTAAGTAGAGATGTGTTAGTATACAGCCGTATCAATACGATAATGTCGAATCTCAATCGTTTTATTAAATACATTTTATTGTTGTTTATACTTTATAAATATGTATCTAGTAATTTACGAACGCCTCACTCTCGTTGACATTTAAGTTGTACGAAAACCTTTATTGGATTTAAGGTTACCTAGATTAGATTTAGGGGTCAAACTTTATCTTTGTTCGTTTCACCGAATAAAACGAAAATTACGGAGATAAATGTGCCCTAATGCTCGAGCTGGGGAGCGCTTTATATATTTTTCAAATAGTAGTAATATAAAACGCGTAGCTTACAATTTATTAACCTTTTAGAATTGAGCACGGATGTGTATGTACGATATGTGATACCGAATAAAATCTAAAGATCTGGTTCATAATTCTGATGATTTATAACCGTTCTAAAAACTTTCTACAAAATATTACGATAGATAATTAACTATTGTACAAAGTGCCTAGCAAAGTGGGTTATTACTTTTTAACAATGCTCGTACCACAACTAGTGGTGGCCGTGTAGAATGAAGCGCTTTCAGTATTGACGAGCGTCCCAAGGTGTCTTTGTATCTAAATTTAACAACGTATAAGCAACCCTTCCAAACCAAATTGAAAATAAAAAGGCAATGGGTGTATGTAGTTTCAATGCGCGGAGAAGCAAATGGTTTAACGAAATAAAATTAGGGATATACTCTATTTTGTTAGGTTTACCTCTAGAAAATTCCAACTGTTGATTTACTTTGATATTTTTCTAGTGTCTAAACATCAGCTTATTAAGAAAACAAATATTTGTACTGCAATCGTTAACACATTTCGTAAGTGCTTTGTGTTAAAATATTTGTGATGGGAGATGTTTGTGTGATGTGTTATAAGTAACCAGCACTACACTTACGCGCATGTGGAAGGTCGATTTCTCTACACGAACACTGTAGCTAAGATCAAAATATAATAGCAACAAAAATACTATATACGCCTGAGATTTAAATCCATCTGAATAATTAATGACAACGAATTTGCTTTTATTTAATGTGATTCAATTTAAAATACGGATAACAATTCCATCCAGAAAGAATAAGAACTTCTTAAACTTTACATTTACACAATCAGAAAGTGGGTTAATGAGATTCTTTGAAGAAAAACATCTCGTTAACATACATTATTCAAGCTTTTGCGAAGTTATTCCGCGTTCACGCGTTCATTAGGCGCGCGAGTATAAACTTACGATTCGCGCACAGCGCCCGGACCTGACACCCGCCATCCACTTATCACCCGGACTACTGAAACTATTCTCAAGTATTTCGGGGACTCGGCGAACACTCCCTTGTTATTTAAATTTATCACTCAACTTTTATCCTCTAAATTCATTGTAACAGGTAATATTTCACAGGTTATTAATTACGTAGCGCCGGCATCCTCGGTGTAACTCTTATTACATTATGTCAGTTGCAAATTGAAAAATTCCCGGAGCGTGTGTCCCGTCTCTCCGAAGTATTTTGGCAAAATTATTCTCATTCATTAAGTCGGAAAGTGGAGGGCGCGCTCGCGAGATTGTCGACGTACCATTCACTTGTGAGTAACGAGGTGACTTCCTGTTATTAGTTATGTCGGCAAATTGTTTTTCTTACGCTTTTGTGCTCCGCCTAACTCGGCGATCGATCGTGATTTATATCTGGCTATTACCTCCCGACATTAACACACTGTCGGTGGTTGGCGATATCGTAAGCCAAAATATCATTTCCGATGTTATGAAAGATGTCAATAAATATCGGTGCTTGAGACAGAACGTATTGTTGTGTTTGATTCACGGTTTGCATCTGTGGATCCATATATAGCTACGTTCGGTACAATTCAATACAAATACTTTTTAAGAGTTAAAACAGATATTTATATATAAAATAGTTCAGATTAATAGGGATTACCTTTAATAGCCTCTTCAAATAATATTCAAAGATTTAATGTTACAAAATAAAACAACCAATAACTCTTGAACCGATAATGTTGGTTTTACGTAACGTAACATGACGGCTGTAATCTATGAAGAGGTAGGCATATGAATGTAAAATACTCCCACATTTCACCGTCGACAGTTAGGTTTACGTCCCAATGTGCAATGTGAACCCAGAACCTTCCGATCGACAGTCGCGGCTTGCAATCAACACGATCAACGAGGCAGTCAAAATAATTGTAATTGTAATAATACTTTATATGGACGCGTAGTTAATAATTATACTTCAAATGAATAAAAAAAGAAGACTCTGAAATATAAAATTATTAATATTGTTTACCGTATACGAGTATAAGCAAATTAATATATTAAAGTCAAAGAAGGTAATACGTATCAGGCGACCAAGCTTACGCACTGAACAACATAATAAATTTCCCTCTTTGGCAGAACACACGCCCATGGCACGAGCACCTGACACGTGTGTAACAGAACGCCGTCCCCGATCGCTACGCACCTCTCTTAGTGCCGATCCATTAATTAAAACTTATTTCGTCGCAGTATATATCACTACGCGGCGAAGTTGGAATCATTTGAAATTAAACATCCACTCATATAGATGTAATACGTCTACAGATTTGGGCAACTTTGTCTTGTAAGTACCGAGTAAATGCTAAAGATTACATAATATTAATGTGTCATTAGTGTGATATTGATGCTTTTTAACATGCTTTTTTATCTACGATACGTATTAATTCATTGTGTAATTTACAAAAATTTTGGTAGCCAAGGAAGTGATCAAGATCGTAACGGGTAGGTAAGAATTATATAGTAATTCTGTTAAACAACGTGGAGCGTAACACGAACAGCTTCGGTAATAATCTCCTCCATTTCCATGGAAAAATGTAAAGGACGTATTTTAGCAATCGGGATAAAGGAAAACTTGAAAATAGCACCCAAAGAGCTTTAGAATACCATTTTAAAATCCGTATAGAGGAGGTTGAAAGATTTCAACATTCAATACATTTCACATTTCAGCTTTAGAACAGTTGAAAAATCTCTCAAAAGGATAGCTCTTAATGCGAGACAAAGACTGATTTAGTTCTCTTCTGCCGAAACCCTCTATCGGGCCACTATTTACACTTCGCAAAGGTCCGTACTCCATCAGCCTACAACAGAATCCTTTTGCATAATATAAAACTCCAGCCTGCTTTTGTGCTGTGTGGGGTTCAAAGAAAATTTGTGGATGCATAGTTATTCAGGTTCCGTGAAATGTTAATGTTCGCCGGCGCACCAGGTGACGCTTTGCGCAACGCATGTCGGAATATTGCGACGTTGGCGTCTACGCGGGCACAATCGTAAGTGTTCGCTGTGTCGTTCGAAGATAATTCCACCGTTAAATTTCCCATGCTCAACTCGGCGTAATGAAGTTTATTCGTTGCTACTCCATTGTGAGTTCTTCGTGCGGGCGTGGAATGTAATCAGTTGAGAACTAATACCGCGTCGTTTGCAAAGCCCCTCTCGCGTATGAAAATGGCTCGTTGGAGCCGCCGTTAGTTCTTCTGATTGCTGGCTCCTCTTGTCGAATTAAAACGAAGTTCAAGACGAGGCGATTTCTAGAAAATTAAAGGAGCATCTCGTTTTCAACGATAACTCTTTATGGTTAATATTAGTATGATTGTGCTGTCTAATTGTCGAATTAAATACGTACTAATTTCGTCTGAAGCGTTCGTTTTAATTAAGTGGACGTGTTATCAAGGTGTCACATGCGAGTGTGTGCTTTTGTTGTCTGCATGCTTAGTCCTTGTTTAAATTGAAATTCTTAGAAATACACAAATTTAAATTTATCTCAATTTGTGTAAACGTTAACTTTAGGTGTGCTCTCGTTTGGAATTAAAATTTGTTATTTCAACCATGTTAACTGTTAATCTGTTTTGATTTACCTCGTATAAATACATAGTACTTATAAAAAGATTTGGAACGCAATTGACTTCGTGATGACTAGAAGTGAAAAATAGTAACAACCATCGATACCTGGAAGGTATTATTATATTATTTCTATCGAAGAGCGATTGTAATGAATCGTAATCATTTGTTCTACGGTTCTGATGTTTCTGGCTGAAGGTCTATATTAGAAATTCTGTGAATAGGGCACGTATTGAATAATACTATCTATACCCAAACTATGGTTTTATTATAGTAATCAAACAAATGAATACTATTATTTCAATTCAACAGTTCTATAACTCACATTCACTAACTAACAGTCCTATTAGCCTCTGATACTGGATATACTAACACACACTAACACTTTTATTTCTCTTACTAGAACCTTCTATCAGCTTAATCAGCTGATTATACATGTCATTTGTTTGCTACGGCCACTTGTGATTCCTGTCCTGCTGTTTTATTATTTTATTCACGTAAAATTATAGTTCACGTCGCGTTACATTTGAATGTAAACTTTCATATCTCGAGTGCGCTAGTGTAACGACAATGTTATTATAGTTTAATCAACAACAGATCTGAACGCTCGTTAGTTTGTCTGAATAAAGTTGAATTTAAAATGAATATCAAAGTGGTTTCCATGTTCTGTATATGTTATTCGGAATATTCTATGGACTGTGGTATTTCAATAGGCAAAAACCTAATTGATTTTAAATATGCGCCACCACCAATATTCTTCAATTCTCAGGCTTCGTATCAATTACAATTTGGTCATGAAAAAGAATTTATTTTCTATTTGGAATTATATGCTACTATGTCATGCATTTTATATGTTTTTTTTGTACTCTATAGCTTTCAAATTCAAACTGTCCTATTGGAAACCAAACTTTTATATCAAATATTCCTTAAATATGTCCGGCCGGTGACAAAACGGAAAGAGATGTTTTTAAAATCTTGCAATTAGGTTATCGCGTGGTTTTAGCTGTGATTATGTTTTCAAGTAAGTTTTAGAGTGGGTGAAGTTAAAATACTATGATTAATGCATTCTAAGAAACGTTTTAGTTGCAGTGGAAGACTTTGACATACGAAGCGCGACGGAGTACCATGCTACTGGGCTTGTGGCTCAAGCGAAGCGCATACGCTGCTTAACATGCTACATCATATCTGGCTTAACGTTATGTTACATATCAAATAATTACAATAGTTTTGGATCACTTTATTCCTTATTGTTGTGATAATAAAGTAAATATATCATCATTCCATAAAAGTGACAGAATATATGAATAGACTTATAACTCAAATGGAAACACTATGTTTATTTGTGTGTTTCCGCTTTGAAGTTATGGTAGATACATGTAAATGACGTAAGTTTAGACCTTTGAAATAATAATTCATTTGTAATAGATTTATTAATTTCATCTTCAATTTTATATAAAAAACCAAGATACATAGATGTTGGAATTTGCCCTTAATTCTATGTATAATTTAATTTTTTAATCAAAGTGATTTTTTACTTTGTGTTTATAGCGTTTTTCCCAGCACCGATGCTATTTGTCAATCTATCGAGTTGTCTTATTTATGTTGGACGGTTCAAACTATTTATATATTTATTATATTATACATATACATTTATGCATACAAAACTTTTATCTATGTCATAATCCTATTCATAGGAAAATAATTGTAAACAAAATTTTTACATTATTTAGTTAGCTTAGTAAAGAATTAAGGGAATGAATACAAGCCCCTTACCATAGAGAGTAACAAGGGCAAGATAATACGCGGTTGGAAAAAAAGTGTGATTGTCGTTATATTGAAAGTAAGGTTAAATCAGGTCCCGGCTAAAGGGATAGGAAAATATAGGAAAACCCTGGGAGATTCATGGTATCACTCAGTTGAATTATGCTTTAGAACTTGTAGAGCTATAAAGCAAGCAATAAACCCGCTCAACGATAGCTCTTGACTTTCGGTAATAAGTGGCGAGAAATTGAATTGATCTGCTGAAAAAATATATATTATTATGACAAGAAGTACTTATGACATTGACACTGTGGTGGATTGCTAAGGATCTGTCCATTAACATTTTGATATTCATGGTTCGTGTATGTTTTTGCTTTCACGACATTTGTCGCGTTTAGTTGCCTACGCAAATTTTCATCATGCAAAATAGTGCAAGCCCTAAATCTTGTTTAATGTTGTGTAAGTTTGATGCGACCATCCAAAGTATGGCAATCAATTGAAATTTTTCAAAAATTCTTGTAATTTAAATTATATATAATTGAGGTATTTTACGGACGCTCCCGCTTTCTCTGTCGCTAACGCCCTTGCTTTAGGCCCCGTGCAAATTAAATTACACTCAAGTTTCGCTGACTTAGCCACACTGTGGGTAAGATAACTCGTCTCTTGTCGCTCTTGCTCCAGACTTACGATTTAAACGTATTCATATAAGAATTAGGAAGCTTTCACGGCTCCACGCGCACGTAACAGTTTTTAGATTCACATTGACTTAATTGTCAATTAGGTCCTATTTTATTATAAAAAAACGGTTTTTATTTAATTACACGATAACAATGGTATTTCTATTGCAAACTCCTTGCTGTAATTATTATAAATTTGCTTTTAAATACTTTTAAATTTTCTATTTAAATTCTCATAAATCTTAAAATGTAATATTCAAAATGAATCATCAAATGTGAATAGACATTTTCTAGGGAAGCATGGTATATCATAGGTCAGATTGTTGCTCTCTATTAAGCAAGACTATGATGTAAGGTATAATAGTAGCTTATACTGTATAAAAAATATTTGTCCAGTAAGTGACAGTTTCTGTTGTTGAATATTACCTATGTACGATTTTCACAGTACCCAAAATATATCAACTTCGATCAGCTAGCTATTTAAATACGAAATTAAAAGACGAAGGTACTAAACACTTTACCATTTTTATGGTCTAAATATTTATAGAGAAACGGCTCAGATAAGCAAATTCCATAAAGAGACAATATCCATTTACAGAACCATTCAAGTCATGTATCGAACAGTCCCGAGTAAAGTTCGCTAATAAAACGGATCTTACAAAGCCACAAAAGACAGTGGCCGTGCGCACAAAACACAACAATAAAGTTAGTGGGATCCGCTGACCGTCGCAAGAAGCACACGGCTCGCGCACGGTACACAATACAAACTTAAATTGTCCGCGAAAGCGTTATGCACTCAACAGTTTCAATTTCCCCGCGAACCGGCCATCGCAGATGTTCGGACGACACCCATAAATATGATTTGAGAATCGTTTTATGTATAACTCGTAAACTTTTATCTCAGCTGCCCGTGTCGGAGCTTTCTGAACGGTCCCAGTTAGTTTCCTGCACAAAAGCTGCAGACGTTTTAATATCGGGCCGTCTGCTATCCCCGTACGTATCGGCCGGTGTAAATTTCGTTGGGGTGAAACGGCCGTCCGGCACGCCACCTCCGCCTGGTCAAATAATAACGCTCTAATGGCTAACTATTGCCTAATGTATTTTGGCTAAATGGAATAATACTGCCGGTTTGGCTAGTTCTTGCCACGTTGCGATTTACATTGCACTTAGTGCACCGGACAGCCGGAAATAAGGCGCCCACAATTTAACTTCTGTTTGTTAAGAGATTCGCAATTAACGGCAATTTAAATTAGAGAACAAGAATAACGTAATTACGTTTCTTACCGTTACGGCTTGCTAGCGTTATGTCTTATTAGGTACTTGTTTGCTAAAAAAAACCGAATGTATATACCAATAAATAAATACAAACTAATATGCTTCGTAGTTAAAAAGGTTTCAAATGAATTCATTATACAAGTCACATATATTGACATACTGTCGTTGTATGTAAGAAGTTGTAGTCGTTAAAATATGTATATCATTAAAGTACAAGCAACAATTTCATAGGATTTTTTTTGTCTGTTACTGACTTTAATAACTCTTTAAAATTACATTACAATTACTATTCGATAGAGTAATATGTACTTATATTATTAGGTATAATTAAATTAGCATAAATAAAAACGTTTTAAACCGTGTAATGGCTAATAAATATTATCAGTTCAATTCACAAGAACCTGTTGTATAAAGTTCAATTCGGTGCAATATGCGTTTGCGATACACCATCCATTAATCCATAACGTGCGGGCTTTCCGTTGCCGGTCACGAATTAATTACATTACACATAGTAGATTATGATCTGAATATTACAACTACATTATTTGTATTATGTGGACACCGGTCGTAAATCAGCGCTTTCAGAAATATTGATTTATACCTGTAGATGTTAAAGTGTTTACCGTTTCGGGGGTATGTCATTTCATATATACATATGGTATATACTCGTATACACATAAAACGAAAGTCCACGTCGCGTTTGTCTGTTTGCTTGGATCGCAGAAATTCAATAATGAGTACGATTTTTAATAATAAATACGATGTTTCTTGAATATTCCGTAAAGAGAAATTATCATGTATTTTGTTTGACTTGATGAACCTATAACGTTGAGATAGACCGGTGTATTAAGTGGAAAAAAAAAACCATGCAGTATTCTAAAAAAATCCTATTGCGGAATTGTTATACTGTTAAAGGTATTTGAAAATAATGAATGATTGATTGATCTCTTTATACAGATCTCCAAGAAGAATTTGACAGTAGCACATATTTTCTGCACATAAACATATTGTATATGTAACATCAAGCCTAAAGAATAATGTTAATAACATGTAAATACCATGTGACTCCAATTTTTCTATTCACTAATGAAATATGTCATCAAGCATTTAAGGGTTATTGCAAGAACAATCCTTAGTACCTGCTCATCTGACAAATAATGCATATGTTTTTGATTATCCCTATAGAACACTGCCGTTAGCGTAATGAATATGACTGTCGATAAACCACAACCTATTTCCATTTTAAGTGACCTGTACCAATTGTACTATCCACGAACAGAGCTAAGCAAAGCTTAACAATTTAATATTGAATATCCGAGTATTTTATTTTAATGTGTTCGTGTTGCAAGTTTGCGGTGAACGAGATCAGTTTGAATTGCATGCATTTATCGGCTAATCGCAGTGAGCTTCTGTTGTATCTTATATGTTATTACGAACGTTTGTTTAACAACTTTGATAGGATTATGACATGAGAATACATTTTTATTTATCTCGTCATAAATAGTAAATATAAATTAAAATATAAAAGATGTTAGATCAAAATCAAGTCGGATCTAGATAATACTTATCTCTATCGTCGTTATCAGACTACCTCAGCCCGCTTTCTGGTATAGGGGCGGGCTAGTGAGCGCTGATGTTCGATTTGCCGCATCCAACGCCTACCTGCAGCCGTAGTGTAGTGTAGCGTCTACACTACAATACGCTGATATACACTACACTACACTACAATACGCTGATTATACTCATACAACATGTATTAGGTGCCAATGAATAAAAATATTATATTACATTATACTCCGCTAATTAAATAACCATGTCCAATCTAACACTACATCCGGTCATTATAATACTAAATGCATTGATAATCGATAATGCGTCATATGGACGCCTGTGTAATTATTAACTGAATACACACTGGCCTCTATCGCGGTATCCTTGTACTCGTTCGGCAAACAATACTCGAAGCAGACTGCAAACAAATAATATGGGATGAATTATTGGGCTTGTTGCACCGACAATTGTGTATATACGCATAATTAGTTCAAGTTAATTGCATATTACGATGTCACCGCGTCTATAAATACGTGTACGCGTGATGCACTAGAGACATCCGGATGGGGGTCCACCTCGTTTATCTGAATTGATATGATACATACGACTTCATAAATTCCGTATACAGGAAGCGGATTCTGACTATGTATTCTTCTTAAAAACTATAGCTTACTATAATAGTAATGCCCTAACGTAAATACATTTCGATTGTGTAAAAATGTATAACACTTTGAATGAAAGAAAAGAAAAATTTGGAAGAAATGAAAAGTTACCTTATATTATTCTTTATTATTATACATATATACTTATTTTGGGACCGTATTAAAATCTCGTCTTACAAAATGTCTAACATGTAGCAAATAACTTTAAATTGTAACTAAAACGAATTAAATAGAAACGAAAACAAACACATAATTTGCTTTAATTATAAAACCTTTAATAGGGCTGCCTGTACGATTACCTGAATAAATTGATGTTCGTTTGCTTTTTGTATAATTGAAAAAAAAAATCACTTTACAGTTAATAGAATGTTGCTCCTAATTGGTTTTATATGGTAAAGAAGTTATCACCATTAATTAGTTTGTGTTGAAACAAGCAATAGGTACTCGTACATGTGCGAGTGTATACATATGTATGCGTATTGTACGTCCGTCAGTCCACGATGTTATTGCGCCAGTCGCGGTGTTTCTGTAGGCTTGTACTCTCAGTCGGCGATAAATAAACAGGGCGTGCGCTGCAGCCGATAAGCTTTTGGTTGCGACGACACGCAGAAGCGGGTGTAGAGCGATGTAGAGTAGGGGTGTCGATATGTGATGTTAGCGCAACGTTGTTCACAATGGAATTTTAAAATTCTTTCAGAATTACTGTCTAAGTGTTTGTTTATATTATACATATCTTTATTTAAGCCACAAACGAAGTTTTCGTTTTGTTTTTGTATTCGTAGATTACAGCGAGGTATGTTTTTTCTTCGGTTTTATGTGACGCGTTATACGTAGTTGTAACTATACACTTGCAAATAAAAGAGCTGTATAAGTTGTGCAGACACGAATCACTACTGAACATTAAAATAACCAACCCTAAACATTAATGATGAAACAAGCGCTATTCATACGAACACTATCGGTTCACGGCTGCCCGACTTGCTAACCCTGCACTGCGCCCTTCGTCTTGGCGAACCACGATAGATAGACTACCTCGCAGCTCCGTCGTCATTATACAAAATTACATCAGCCTATTGTCTTTTATTTGTGTCAGCTTGCAAAGTGCAGTGGAGCGGCGCAACAGAGATTAGGCTGTCTAAATTCGGGCTTAAATTTTAATCGCCGTTTAAGGCTCCCCCAACGGAGCACTGAACAGCATCTTTATATCGCATATTTTGGCAGTAGTTCCTTGATTGTACGCCAGAATTTTAATACGGATACTTAGCTCATTAAAAGGCATTTTTGTCGGAATGCTTAGAGCGATACTTAAAATATTCTCAGGAGTCTTTTTCACTTTGAAATGAAAAGATAGCAAAAAAATATTTCCTTGGGACTTATGACGTAAAATGTTTCTTAACACGGCAAATGCAGACAGAATGTAATATTGTCTTGTGATAATGCCAGATTTTTTAAAAATATAACGAAACATATTGCAAATAAAGTTATGGTTACAAATAAAATTGTAATCAATTTTTATCAGCAAATTATGAACATCATCACACGGTAAGTCATAAAAATCAGCATCAGTTAGACGCGTTATTTTTCACTTGGCTTTATTTTTACGCGAAGCTACATCGGCCGGCATCGAACCGGATTCTAATCAATTTAATTTATCAGGGATCCCCCGGAGGCGGCCATTCACTTCATTTAATGCGCGTATTTTGCGGCTCAGCTGATTGTTTTGAACCATTCGGTTGTACGGTCCATTTAGATTAATTATTGGATTACTTCATTTAGCTGCGAATTATTTATGAAGATACCTACTTGCTGTCGAATATCATTACATTTTGGGTGTCGGTTTATTTTACATTACTTTACGATATTCCAAGATGTCTCAATTACTCAATCTACATAAGATATATATAATACGAGTATATCTAGGTTCCCTGCAAATATATTTTGGTAAAACATTAAATAGAGCCTATTTAACAGTAAATTAGTCTTTCAGTGCAAGTCATGTTTATAAATTACAGAACAATCGAATGTTATGTGAAATGTATTATATTAAGTGGAAGTGGTTAAGTAAGCTTGGTAGACAGAGCTTGCCATCTTTATAAAGAGTCGTAATTAAAGCTAATGTCCTTGTAAAAACATATTTCCAAGTAAACATTCAACTATTCAAATATTTGACTTTCAATTAGTTTAGAGTATATTATACTTTGTGACAATTAATACAAGGATAATATCATATTTTAGCAACTGAAATCAGTGCAGTCCTGTCGTTTGTAACACAGTCATGAACACGATTCCAATACATTGAGAATATTGTAAATCGAATGTTTATTACAGCTAATACAATCAAAATGATGAAGGTGGGTCTGCCGACCTCAACGGCGCTGGCCGTAAGAAATATTAATTATCGTCAAGATTAAATAGGAAAGACGGCAATCGAAGAGCGAAACGAGGGTGGAATTACGACGGCGGCGGCATTTGTCCCGGCGACTAATAAAGGAGACAATATTGCACTCGATACGTATAAATGTGCGAGCGACATTTGGTGGCGTGATATTAATTCCGCCAGTAATTGCTATCGCTTCCCACCCGAGGCTGCAGCCGTGAGCCATGAATACGGGAGTTGCGCGCTATTTGTTCCTGACGTTGCGGCTCAGGGTTCTACCTCCGCCCCGTCCTATATTTATTTTCTTCGAGTTTTCTCCGAACACAATTGTCCTGTGGATTATCGTGGCCGTTTCGATAGTTTCTATTCTGTGTTACGGTCACAATGAGATATCGTAAATGGCACAGAGCGTTGAGATCTAAAATATTTACTAATTTCGCGACCATAAAGCGGAAAGATTACAGTGTTGCGACGTCATACGTGTAGCCGCTGGCGCGTCTGTGAGTGGATAACAACAGGGAGCGCCAGTATCAAAATCTCGTCATCCATAAATTTAGGGTGCGCGGTTACGCCCGCTGCCGGCTGAGCCGTATAAGCTCCATTGTGCATAACCGAAGAGGGACAGGAAACCACAACACAGCTCCGCTGAACTACCACCAATGTATCGCTAAACGCTATGGTTAATTAATAAAGCCACTTTATCCACGGCAAGGCGTTTATAATAAAACATTGTGTCAATAAAACTATTACCCTAAAATGGCGAAAAAATATATATTTACAAAAATAACGAATATTTTAATATCAATAAATTCATAACCTTATTATTGGCGCGGTAAAGAAACTTATAACTTACCTACAGATAGAAAATAAGGCATCGTCGCCTATAAGATAAGTAGGACGTAACTCTATTCGGTGAAGGGCCTCTCGTCGTAGTCGACGCAGTGCTACCAAGATTACGAGAGCCCTCACGTCTCATATATAGTAAGAAAGATCGACGGAGATAGCAAAGAGCGAAAGGATTGTGGTGGGTCGATTATTAGTGGTCGCATTGTACGTAGCCGGTTCGATGCACTGTGTGAACGGAGGCTCTCGTTATTTTCAATTTCCATACGCGAGCACCCTTCCTACACGTTTCGTGTACAAGTACGAAGAGCGGGTGGATTAAGCCATGAATCTTGTAAAGACCTGAGTTGATTTAACTGGTTTTGGGGGGAAAGCGTTCGCGATTATTTTTACACGGGTTAAATGAATATTATAAAACGTATGATGTTAATGTTTATCTTTTGTTCGAATAGCATTTGGGTTAGGTTCGTTTAAAATAAACACCTAGTAAAAACAACAATGAAAATTGTAAGCTTTATATTCTAAATAGTATTTATATCAGTCCATAGTTATATTATGCTAAAGTCATGAAGACTTTTTATAACATTATCTTCAAAAACTATTTATTGATATGACAAAAGTCTTTATAATTACGAAGGAATCAATCCTGCTATATAATCTTACACTCAGTGAAATGGAAAAGTATTGGATTGCATTGCTATATTTCTATTGGAAAATATTGTTAATATAATAAATGACGCGAGTACATAAATATGTATAATTTCATACGCTAAGTGCTCTAAGGTCTACGTGAAATAGTTTCTAGAAAGTTGATAAAGTCATTTCAAGTAACTAACGTAATGAGGACTGTGAACTACATACTAGTTCGATTGAGGAGTAATCATTAGTTACAGCGATTGGCTTCACGGGGCATTTAACTTTTTTTATTCACTAAGTTAGCTAAGGCAAATAAAAGTATATTATATTTTATATACCCTTGGATTAAAACTAAACCAATAAAGGTGAATACTTGTATAATTTATACGTTAATAAACATTTATTAATATATAAAAACAATTTCGTAGCTTACGCTTTTTTTAACGGGAAATTTTTTCGAACTTTCAACGTTATGGTTTTACCTGCTATATCTGCAAAATCACGGCGGACCTGTTAAGAATTAAACATTTATAGCTTAGGGTCTATTCGCACTTGACCTTTTTGCAAAGGAGGTTCCACTTAAAAATATTAAGGAAGATGGAGGTGAATTAAGCAGGGGTTATTGTAACACATTTCTGGCAACACTGGCAAGGTAGATGAATGGTTGGGGTACAATGAGAAAATTGTATTTCCATTTTTACAATTTCAATTTAGTATTAATTTCAGTTGGGAGCCGGGCCGTGCTCGCTACCACATGTAAAATATGGATCGGCTAAGCGAAATTAAAATGCTCTATAAATTGTGATTTTTGCAAGTCCTAAAGTGGAGAAGGCTTTTTATTATTTATCGCCTCCGCGCTCGTGGCCGGCGTCGACTTACTGAAAATCGCTGTGTTATTATTCAATTTACTTGTTTAAAATATTCACTATGACGTTATTTCGAAGTACTTTTTATGTGGCAATAACAAAAGCTCCATGTATTATGCTTTTTTATATAGAAATAACAGCTTATACTCATGAGCTTACTCAGTAGTTCATACACTACTGTGATTAAAGATAAGTAAGTAAATATTTGTTTATTTCCAATATAGAAATATGTGCATCGGATTAACGGTTATAGCGAAGAAGTCATCGGCTTCATATTTATGGTGTATATTATGACATGTTTTATTTATGGCGTGTTTTGCATTTGTTATCT
>DWEI01001478.1:0-16570 GCA_018245875.1 Mysoria ambigua
GTATATTAGAAGATTAAATTTGAAATTTCATTTTAAGCTTCAATGTTAAGTTATACCAAATTGCCAATAGGGGGAGCGTAGCACGTTTTTTCCTGCACCGATATAGTGAAACAGAATAATGCACAAGCAATGCTATTTCCAATTGAATTTTTCGACATAGCTGCTGTAATACAGCACACATACGTCTCGTAGGTGTAATGTGTTAGCTAAAATAGACTATGATCCGTAGTTATTTTGCATCGGGCTGTTGTTCGATCTACGCATTTACTGATATCTACAATTAATTCATATTTATAGTTTCAATACACACGAGGATATTAATAAAGGTGACATTAATACATGTAGACAACATGATTTCGAATTAAAAGATTGAGCTCCAATTGAAATTGCTCAAAAGGTTCAATATTTAAAAAAAAATATATTATGTTTATTCGCTATACTTTCAAGTTTTATTGTAGTAATATTTCGTAATATATTCGTTAAAAATAATTTTATTCTAGTATTAAACGTATAATAGTTATGTACTTGTGTGTGTGTTAGGTATGTGAGTGTTAGATGTCTGATCTAAATTCGAGAGGTTCATTTGTAAATATTTTATTGATATAGGTATAAATAAAATGAGAACTAAAAGTGAATTTTCGATTTAACAGTCCCTACAATTCTCCGACTCACATTAGGCTTTACGGGCTGGAAGACGTGCTGGAGAGCTTAGTTGAAGTGGAATAATAAAAACGGGATTTCGAAATAGTCCAATCTACGTTTCGACATTCTTAAAATATTAGTACATCGATATAAAGTTAAAAATGCTTGGTTTATGTTTGGCGTAGTTAAAATAACGTAAAAAGTCAATTAGTTAGGTTAATTAAAGCGTTATCTGCAACCTTTAGTTTCGAATAATGTTAAATTACAGACCTGTAATTAATTCATATTATTAAACAAGTATGCGTTGTATTATTTGTTAAAACGATACGTGATAATTTCTTTCAGTTTCAATATTTCATGCGAAAAAATAATCTATAATGATCCATTGTATTCATTTTATTATGATCAAACAAATATTTTTAAAGAAATACAAGCAAACTTAAATGCATATTTAGAACATTTTTACTCTGGCACATTAATTTTTCATATAATTGAGTGCTATCACAATGAGAATAATAGATAAAATTGATAAATAGGTAATAAACAATTTTGTCTTTGCTCATTTATATATAGACACTCATTATCACCATCACCATCATCATCATCAGCCTATTGCCGTCCACTGCTGGGCATGGGCCTCATATCACGCCACTGGGCCCCATTATCAGCTCTGCATCCAACCGCCGCCGGACACTGCGCATTATAATTTGATTCCGCGTGCATGCTTCACTTTGATACGACCAGATATCGGATGCATATCGGCTTTAGCGAGTGGAGCATCGGCTGTCCAACGAGATATCTGTTGACCTAAATCTCAGACAGGTCGGCGCACCGGCGCGCCGTCGAGCAAGATTGATTGTCATCGGGTAAACTAAGCAAATTTCTATCTGTGCAACGGAGTCAGCTCGGACGCCGCGCCTGGAGATATCCCTCCGGCGTTTACCGTGCCGTGCGTACGGGGATTTGTATTGGCCGGGTCATTTTCAATTCCAACGCTGTTGTGAAATATGTACGAGCGGAGGGTAATGTAACAATTCTCGCATGTCCATAGGGTACAAGGGAAATTGCACTTTATAGTTGAATAAATTACTCGTAACATGGTTTAGTTATTTCTTGTGCTTCATGTTCAATTATATATTTATTATTCAACATATATTAGAGTACACACGAAACATGGTGTTTTATGTACCAATATATCAATTATCTGTTACAAATAAAATAAAATTGGAGTGTTCGTTTGTAATATTAAAATAATCGCTGTTTACTAAACGCATATGTATGTATACATGGTAGATATACCAAAACAACATTTTTTACTGTCTATCTGTCTGTTTGTTCAAGCTAATTTCTAGAGCGGCTGCACCGATTTTGACGGAACTTTCATTGGCAGCTAGTTGTTGTAATAAGGAGTAACTTAAACTACTTCCGTTTTAGAATTTTTTAATTCCACGCGGACGAAGTCGCGGGCACAGTAGTTAACAATACGTTGACACTGAAAGTTTCCATATGTTTATACCTAGGGCCCGTTGGTGCAGTGGTTGGTAACCTGACTGTTGCTCCGGTGATCGTGGGTTCTATTCACATCGAGAATAAATACTAGTTTGTAGAGTACAAGTATTTGTTCTGTGTTTGGGTGAAAGAACTATATATAGGTATATATTTATATACATACATGTAATCTATCAGTATTTTGGTTCTGATGTCTAGTTACCGTAACAATAGGACTCTTGACCATTGCTTTGAAATATGATGATTTTGAAAACACCTTACGTATCTTTCGTACCACTATTCCATAGTGGTACGTAAATGTAACTAGTTAAACGTGAGTGGGTTCTGCTTTCCTCTGCCTACCTCTTCTGGGATTACAGGCGTGCAGTTACGTTTTATTAATATACCTAAATATTAGTTAATTGATAACACGATTAATCAGTCCAAGTATTCATTGATCGCTTAGTGATTAGTTTGTCTAGACTCAGACTATCACCGTACATCGTACGCGATAACGCCATCGCGCAATATAACTATATTTCACAGTCCACATAATGCATTTCCTTTTGGTGTAATTCAATATTATGTTACGTTCTGTTTGCACATAATACATCCATGGTAATAATGTAAATTTTACTTATCAAACAAAACCGGATAGATTTTTTTTTTCACAAATTTCAAGGTAATAAATTAACCGAGACATTTAAATTAAGATATATTTATAATTAAAGATCATAAAACGTTTCGTAGATGGGGAAAATATTATAGACTTCACAGAAGCAATGACTGAATTGTTTCAAACTAAATGTATCACAAGAGATAAACTAACACAAACTAATACAAGAGATGCACCTACTCACTTATTAGAATATTCGGGAAAAATGTAGAATTCATATGTTACTCCTTATCTATGTAGTCTTGCAAGTTAGCAAAGTAATTTGTGTTGTACATCATTTAGGGTCATGTTGTCTGTTCGGCCTGAATATGAACGTTAATACAAGTAAGGTAAGCAGATTGGCCGTCTAAAATATTCCAACACACAAACTCTTTAACTCTCTGGATAAATGCTTCTTTCTACAGAGTTTTGGCGTTTAATATTTTTTTTGTAATTTGCCTAATTCACTGCCGTTATGGCGATTTATATAGACCACTAGCTATCACAGACCATTTAAAATTTCATGGCCTAATTCCACCGATCTAATAGTGTGGTTATTAGAATCAAATACTGTCCATAATTTGGACAAATATTATTATCGTAATAATCAAATGTTTTTTTTTTATAAATTACGTTCATAACATTTACGTGACATTTAGAAGGAACATTTCGGTTGAACCGTAGCTCGTCCGGAGGAAGTCTTCGCATCGGATTTTACATAAATAATTTAGTGTACGCCAAGTCGTTATGAAGACGTGAACGTAATTCCTACTAGTTGCTCGACCTCAATGTATTATTAAACTGGAAGGGTGAAGAGGAAAATCTCCGCTTTTCCATAAAACCCTCTGTGCCAGATACAGCAGTTTATCAGCTCCGGGGTAAGCCCAGATGATTTACTGTGAGTCATAGCAAGTGTAATGTTTAAAGCTGTCCTGAAAATTATGACCTTATGATCTGAAATTTTTCACCATGTATGCCTAAGTGCACTATATGGTGAAAAAAAAATGGTTTTGAATATATTGTTTATGGTAAATATAATTTTGTAACAAGTTTTAATGATTAAAATTTATTTGATTTATGTGATTACAATATTTTTTCCATTTG
Organism: Mysoria ambigua; assembly: GCA_018245875.1. Taxonomy (NCBI): domain Eukaryota; kingdom Metazoa; phylum Arthropoda; class Insecta; order Lepidoptera; family Hesperiidae; genus Mysoria; species Mysoria ambigua. Next base: position 3,890 of record DWEI01001478.1, read on the forward strand.
AATTGTTTTGTTTATATTATCGTTTCACAATTATATTTTTAAGCATAGAAACATACGTGATAGTAAATTGTGATTTAAATTAGGAAAATTTTAAAGATTACATTTACCATTTGCTGAAAACGTTTGATTGCATATTTATTTGTATTGCAATCGAATACGATACCAGATTTACTTGTTAAATTTTATTGCGATACAAGAAAAAGAAACATTTTGGCTTGTAGAATGAAGAGGGACAGAGAGCGTCGAAAAAGGCGGCAAACGTATCGTGTGGAGGATAACTATTTTAGCCACTTCAGCTCTTACCGTCGGAATTTCTCTTGGAGAGCGCTGTCTCGGCCACCGAGTCCTCGCTGTACGACGGGTTGTCGGCTCGAGAGCGCCCGGGGCGGCCGTTGTTAGCGCCTGCCAACCCACACATGTACACTTCAACACTGGACCCACTTGTGCCCGCGCGCGCCCACGCGTTCCGCGTACACGTACCCTTGCATCTGATCTGTACAGTTACCCAACATGTTTTCAGCTACAACTGGATGAAAACGTATAAAACCCGTTCGCGTCTCGCGCGGCGAACGACCCTTTGTAATTATCGATTTTTTTTTTGTTTGTTCTGTTTTATATGTCATCGTGTATATTCCAATTTTATCCGCCCGTCTGCCTGTCGATAGCTACCACGAGTGAGTTTCCATTTTCGTGGATTAATAAATGACGCGTTTAAAAAATTTGTTTTTAACGTTCTTTGTTATGTAAATTTGTTTTTAATTGATATGTGGCATATAGTTTAATGCAATGACTTCCGTATTGACTTTGTTTATTCAATGCTTAAGCGTTTTTTTCACTATTGACAAAAAAAAACTATATCAACAATGTTCATCCACTTTATAGACGGATTTTGTTAGATAATGAATGTCTACACATAAAACGGTTTTCAGTAACAAATGTATATATAGGCATAAATTGACGTCATTTCTAGAAAACGAAGTATCCAAGTTTCCAATTTTTTTTATACGGCCGCGTAAAGCGTACCGTTACCAGGTTTCATGGTGCAATATTATTTTTTAGTATTCGTTTTAAAATATCTTTGAATTTTTAAAATGTTACGCACAGTCATTAAAAAATTTTCGCGCCTCTTTGATAATTGGCGGCTATACATCCGAATACATAGTTACCGCTATGGCTATCAGATGAATAATCTGCTGCTCATTTTCAATTAAGAAAAAACTTGTTTCAAATTCAAATTAAGCTACAAATAAGGCGGCAGATAGTTGTAAGCAAATGATAATTTTTGTACTGTATCTTATAAGAATACACGCGGTTTTGTCAAATACCTTATAAATCTGAACCACTGTGATTAGCCAATGACGAACTATATATTTTTTATTTTAGTATATACAGGACAATGTTATGAAAATTCTGGAACCACTACACTTATAACCAAGCAATTTGTTCACGTTCATTGACAGATTGGTTTACGTATTTTTGTTCAAATAATTAGTGAGCCGAGGGTTGAGAGCGCTCCTCGGGACCAATTATAGCATTGAAATGTTTATTAAACACCTCGGAATGAGCTTTTTATTGAATTAATGAGCCGCGAGTAATTAAATGCCTTTTTGTGTTTAATTTATATTAACAATCACATTTTTTATGACTCGTGATTATGTCGGTGACAATTATCTATACCCATACCTTGTTACGTTACGAAACTCGAGAAATTTCTCACGACGAAGCGCTTTGTTAATTTATTCAGTATTAATTATTCATTTTAAGCAAAGTTACAAAAGGCGGTCTTAATACCTAATGGCATTCTTTATCAGGTTTCATCAACCAGGCTTGTTTGAGCGTTAACCTATGATTATATACCCCTCGTGCCAATAACGTGCATTCCAATCTGCTGATTAGCAACCAATATCAACGCGTGAACATATCATACTATCATCACTTTGCTATGTGAATATGTTAGAAAATAAATGAAACTGTTTTTTTGTTTCACTGAAAGTATCTATTACAAATCAATTTTGTCATATAAACGCCCCAGGTACCTATATAAAATATTTTTTATTGACATATAACTTTCACGTCATGGACACAAAATAATATCAGTGTTTGATATGTCGACCTATGTATATTTTGATACATTTTATCTACGCTTTTACGACGTATTTAATTAGGGAGGAAACCATCATATTACACGAATCGCCTCCCTCTCCTGCTCCTAAAGGTTTTCTGCGGCCGAAGTGAACAAAATCGGATGGTATTCCTATTTGTTTCGCTCGAGAGCGCTAGTAATTATTGGCTGAATATCAGTCAAATGTCAAATTCATTTTTACGCGGGAATTAAATTTAGGTTTAATTGACTTCCTAGAAACAAATCCATTACAATAGTAGTTTTATTCATTTTATTTATTTCTTTTTAACCCAAACTCTGACTATATTGTAATTTAAAAATTGCCTAAGTACTTACAAACATAAAGTAACGAGTTACATTAGAAAGATAAGCAGCTAATTCATAACCTTGAGGAGACTTAAGGAAAACGTAACAATATAAATACAACTATTTGTATAATAAAACAATGAACTAAAAAGTCCCTTTTTATGTCTGTTAGGTTAGCACAGAATGTTTGTTTAGCAGAAAAATAATTAAAAAGTTAAGTACCGATTTAGATAATCTTTCTGGCTTTAAATTAGATTAAAGAAACGATTATAAAATAATATAGAATACCTTTTCTATATTATTTTATTTTCTATATGTTTACAAAACTTCATCTACTAAATGGTATTGTACGCGCCTAAATATATTTTTGACACAAAATTGAAATTGATTCAATAATGTAGCCTGCTATGTTAGTCTGCATCAAAGAAACACCTAAATAATGAGGTCAATGCAGTGGTTGCCACTTAAATGTCTAAGCAAACTATCGATCGGTTTGTTATCTCTTTCTTACAAACGCGGTAACGAGCCTCAAGTGTGGGTTACGTTTTGTTATAAGCAAAATTTCACGGGCTTTTCAATATGATATTCATTGAATCGTTCACTTGTGCTATTGCTAATAAATACGTGAACTTTTCGAAAACAAAGTTCATGTGTGAAAAATGCATCGTAGAAGTAAATGTGTTAAAAAATGACGCTTTTATTCTTCGTTTTTGATGAGAATCGGTTTTCATGAAAATGTGACTCACACAACAGCAGCAAAAGGAATTTCATTTATTCCTAAATTTAGCGGAAATAATTATACTGCCAACACTAAATGGCGCACTCTCTGGCATTGTTTCTTTGTTAAGTTGAATTATCGCCAAATTCAGTCCACAGCTGGACATTGGGCACCCGTAATGAACGCATTCTCGACCTATCCTATGTTTCCCGCATCCAATTACCGCCATCGATATAAATAAATACATTTGTATAAATGAAAACACAACGTTTCACTCCGTGTCATGATCTTGAATTATAAGTATAATAGAAAACGAAAACACGTAATATAATATATGATCTTCTATGTATCTTGTCTTTCAGCTTAACGTAAATTAGATCGATATTATTCTATACGCAGAAACAGTCTGAATAAATAAAAGTTTATAACGTTGAGTTTAGAAGTTCAATTAATTGCTTTTTGGTGTGTCTTTGTTTTGAACTGAACAATGACGATGTCCTATGAACTCGTTTCGAAATAATCGAGCTGTAATGTTGACCGACCTACATTGAAATATCGCTGATATAAAATATTACTCGCTAAACGTTTTCCACCCTTTAAGGATGTTACACATAAATATTGTACATTTGCTAATGTTTCAATTTATTGATCCACTGAAGTGAATTCGAAATTCAAATACATGTTTTTTATTTTTTAACAAGTATGAACGATATTTATCGTTATGTATAGACAGGCGGACTGTACAGTATATTTTGTAACAGTGGATGTATGTATATAGAGGATATATTACCCACCTTTTGTACCCACCTACGTATCAGTTCAAACAGAGATCAATATCTTGAAAAATTCAACTAACTTGCATGCATAAATAAACGCCAAGCTGTGTAAGGATTACTCAAAATTCTTTTTATATTTATCGAACTTAAAATATATAAGCTTTAAACAAAGCCATTCCATTAATTCAGGTATACTAAGTTGAACTGTACCTTTTGAAAATTCATTATGTGAACCGTGATCTATGAGTCTAAAGGAACGCAATTTTATGCAATCTTCGTATCGGGTCCTTGTCGTTCTACTTTAGCATATACGCAGAAGCGATCTTTTATAAGCAAACTTCGCTCACACAACTGTTGAGATGTGAAGCTTCTGTTTTGCGATACCTGTAAGTCATTTCGAAGCGGTATTTTATCTACGCGGGTGCATTGTTTATTTCAAAAAGTGACAAAAATAGAAAGAAGTAGAAGGTAGGTTAGAATATCAGCAATCACGTCTGGCTAGGAGACGTGGCGGTCGTCGCCGGAACTTGAACGTTTCCTCCGCTACCAATACAGCTACGCTGTTTACAATTTTCGATTTTCGTGTATTCACAATTGTTCTGAAAGGTCCTTGCTAATATAAGAATTAATAAGAAACGCAGCAAAGTTTATCGACTGTAACTGTCATGCCATGGTGCCGTCTAAAAGATGAAGTATAAAACCTTGAAAGCAGCTTTTCCAACAATGGAGTAGACAACACGCATGGTCCCCGCCCGTTGTACGATTATCTATGAAACAGTGCAATATCATGTCACGCTCAGTTCCACCAAAGTCATTAGTACACTGTGCATGGCTGTGTCGCTTGTGGATCACGAGTGGATGGTTGAACTTGGCGCGAGCTCTTGCTGTTTGGCATAGCCATAGAAAAGAGCTCAGAAGCATCGCTTCGTGTTTTACAATCACAGATTTGTATAGTCAAATGCTTTTTTTCTATCAATTTGGGAGTCGGCGACACTAAATGTTTAACTTAGCGTAATATAATATGCGTCATGGTATTAAAAATGTGGTTTACTTTGTTTCGTTTTACTTTTTTTTGTTTAGTTTCACATTTAATTTGAGATTTTCCTCGTTATTCGTACAGAACTCACAAATTATTTCTGGTGTAGTTTTAAGAACATGCTCAAATGCAAATTTAATATTCGCATTCATTTGCCAATATACCTACTTATTGGATATAAAAAGTTACATCCGTTTTGGTATGTGCTGAAATATGTTTCTGCCAATTAAAATTATCTTGTACTATTGTGAAATAACAGTCTGAAAATTAACAAAATGAGAGTACACATATGTATGAGTTTCAAATCTAAAATCGAGGACGATTGTGTTGTGGACGGTACAGACGGATGTTTGTTTGTTTGTTAGAATTGTTAATAAGCTTACCGAGGTTCTCGGCGCTGGCGTTGACGTCGTACCGGTGCGCCGGCTTCGAGTGCGGCGCGGGCGAGTGCAGCGAGGTGCTCTTGTGGCGGCGGATGGTCGGCAGCCGCGACACGAACGACGCGTTGTTTTTGAACGATGCGCTCATTACGCGACTGTCAAATTTATGCAATTGTTATCTCGTATAGTCAGCTATCGTGAAACACGACAAACTTTCTCACCCGCCATCTAGGAGCATGGGGATCGTTAGTTTCGACGTTTATTGTCGTTCCCCTGTTGTACGTGGGTTTACTCTTAGAATGAGGCAGTAAAGGCGATAGTCTGCCACACTGGCCAAGTGCGGATTGACAGACTTCATACATTTTAGAATAGATATATTATGGATAAAAAAGATCGGCATTAATTTACTACAAATTTAATGACATTGGAATTTTGTCAACTTTATACAAAAATAGATTTAGCACTCAAAAGAGACAGTATTATCCACTAAGCTTTGTGGTCGCAGCTGTTTCTCAAGATTTAGTTTAAGTGTTAGGTCAACAATGAAAAAACTTTCTTTCGATGTGGCGCCACTCAGTCAATACTCTATTGTGGATTTTTTTCAAGAGCTTCTCATCTCGTGACTGGCTGAAGTTATATTAGTTCAGATTCTTCTCGTTCATGATGTTTGCTAACGTATTCGATTTCTTTAATAAAATTTTCTTACGTTAACACTATTGCTATTAAAGTGCCAGAAGTCCTTTTAATATTTTAACATAAAGTTTACGAAGTTTAATATCTTCAAAATAAAAATTGAAAGTTTACCAAAAAAACAAATAGTATAATGATTTCTATAGCTTCAAGCATTCCAACGAAAGCTTGTCAAAAGGTTTGTCACGCGGTTTATGTAAAGGAATGGGGCATTAAATTGACTATCAAAGATGACTGCTTGTGTATATTGAACTTGCATAATATTGAGCAAATATTATGAACGTGTAACTCGCCTAGTTTGCGGACTGGGTAGAGGCACTTGGTGGATCTTCCAAGTGGCCACGCTCATGGAGTGCTCGTCCGCCGCGTAGCAGCGCCACAGCGCCTGGATCAGCGTCGCCGCGGGCTGCCGTCTCCTTATCATGTGCTTTTGTCTCTGTTGCTGCTGCACTTTTAGGGCGAACCCCGATCCTAAGATACCCTTTAGGACATAAGATATCGATTAATGTGCGTGGCAACAATCTGTCAAAGACGATGGTGCTGTTATATGTTCAAATGCGACAGTGCTGCCATCGAAGCGATACTACCGCCATCTGGTTTATAATATTAGTGCTGTTGTTCACAATAAAGGGTTCTTGAATGGATATAGAAATGATATACTTGAATGGATATAGGATATAGTACGATACAAACTCTGAGCCAATAATGCACGACAATTGAATTCTAATCGTAAAGGTTCATATTAGATGATTCCAGATTAAATTTGGAACACAATTTGGTTTTGTGACTGTGCGTTGAGAAACGGATCCGAAATCACATTTATACAATATCTATCTCATTATTTTTATCTCAAAGACTCAAAGCGTAAAGGGAATTATTATTATTGTATCCATAGTACGGATACCGAGCGTGAAACAGAATACATACATATTCCATTCCTTTCCTTGCGATTCAATTTCATGAATAAACTTAATTAAATGTGAAGACATACAAATGTACGAGTATAATTGATGATACTCACAGCGGGTAATGCAAAGAACGAGATGCCCAGCAGCGCGCAGAAGGAGGCTATGAACTTGCCCTGCCAAGTCTGCGGCACCATATCGCCGTAGCCGACAGTGCACAGCGTGATCTACACATGAACAAACTCAATGTTTACTAATGGACATCACTTGTAGAAACTTCACGATATTATGTTATTGTTTACCATACATTACGTTACGTTAGTAATTGTCTTCGTGGGATTTGCTTACGTGGTTTGTATTGGATCAACCAACGACGTTATTATGATAAAAACTCTTTCAATTAACTTTCAATGAAGTTTTTAGAATCATACATTTCAATATAGCTTCTTTTGGTATCAACGAAGGTTTCCTTAGGTTTAATTATTTCTATAGAAGTGGTTCATCGGTATTTAAACGTCCAGTTTTAAAGTTGAAATAATTATTACAATAAACAAGTAAAAATCATTTTACTTACCACTCCCCACCATAATGCTTCGGCAAAATTTTTGAATTTCGTATCAGCCACATCTTTCTCTGCTAAGTAAACTAAAAATGATGCAAATATCAAACCCAAAAATCCTATGTACAGTGTTGTAATCAATTCCTGTAACAACGATAATAATTGTCTGTTATTTGCATGTTGTAATAAAAATATAGAATAGTCTCGAAGTTTCCGAGCTATTATTATTAAGTTATTCAATTTTCATTATTGTCTCACTTTTACAACTGGCAATCTAAAGAGTTAGTTTAAAATAGGTATTTTTTCGGATGTAGCTTCTAAAAATTACTCCTAATCTCAAGGTTATTTCGCAATGTACTCTTTTGATATACATACATTTACTCATGTCTAATAAATATTTGTAACTTTACACCGATGCGCACAATTAAACTTAGAAGTATTATATTATCTGACGTAATATTAAATTTATTCGAAAAACATTCAAATAATTCTAATAAATATATATTTGCACAATCCTGTAATAATTACACTCATAATAAAAACGTGACATGTAATTACGTCTCAATAGTGGGTACATGTTAATAATATGCCACGACGAAGATTTAATTAATTCACAACGATAAACTTGGCGAGTTCTATTTCCATCGCATTACACAACTTGAATGCAATAACGGCAGACATTTATAAAAATGAATCGCGTCGACAGATCCGCCGCGGGCCAACGGGGAACAATAGCTCGCTGATGTGAGATAATACTTCGTTTTACGGGACGTTGTAAACAAAAATTATAAGTAACATGCAAATGGACGAGCACGAACGGTTCTAGATTCGTACATGGAACTATTAAAACAATAACACGTAACAACGCCGCGAGGTTCTAATTTAATAATTGCATTAGTGCTGAAGTTTGTTTTGAAATGGGCTTGTTTAGAAGTCCATTGTTTCTGTACTATGTAAGCGTGTATGTATGTACTTGTTAAGTCAATATAGCAGAAGTAGCGATTTAGCTCGGCGAGGTTCGGTTTATTTGCTCTGCATTGTGATCATGCAACTTTAACCTGAACCAATTGTGAGTAGATATTGGGTCCCGCCCTGTTTTTGTGTTTATATCTGCGCGGTCGACGGAGGAAATTGCTACCAGTTCCGTTCCGTCTACTCATCGTGTCTGAGCAAGAAACTCTACTTAAACGATATCTTCAAAAAGTTTCCCCGCCATTTTTGTTAGTTTTGCTCGATAAATACCAGACGAAATAACTAATTTCAGACGTGTCACATATTTTGAAGAGTACCAGAGTAATATTTTGTTATTATTATGTTTTCGGAAACAAAGCGATATTGTGTTTTTCAGTTAAATTTGGAGTGGACGTAAACACTTTTACCATCTGGTTTAAATAACTGACAGTAATAAGGTTGTGTAGGCAACATAGTATTTACGAATATTTTTTTGTTGCTCGAACACTCGTTGAAAAATTAATTTGTACGCTAATTTATGTATGATGAAAAACTCGCTGATACTTTACAATAAAGTTTACAAATAGATGCATTGATTCCTTGAACGACGATAGGTTTATATATAAATATTAACTTTTTTGCGTGCCCTAGGTTCAACAGGGTTTAAGTACGGTGTTGGCATAACAAAATTTGTTATTGTGTTTTTCGGAACATCCAGCAAGCAAGTAGGTACTATTTTATTCTATTTATGGTACCTAAAATATAAGTTTAAAACATCTTAACATACGTTTTAAGTATAAATTGGTGGATTTGTGACACTTTCTCTGTAATTTATAATATACATCTCAATACAAAGTGGAGCAGCAATTATCACACGCTCAAACAACTATTATATGTGAATATATATACTAGATGGGAATTATATTTTATGATCGTGTAATAAATAATTTTGTTGCCTAAAGAGTCACGATGGGCTAACGATTAAAAACGAACAGAGACAAATAATTTCATGTATATGGGGCAAACATCACGCAGCGCGAAGCATAAAATATACGATCATTCCATATTCCAGCGACACAACAGCCCAAGACGTGATCATATTTATCCGTATCACGTACTATATGAGTGTATTGAGAGATGGTGCGAGGCGGTCGATGTGTGTTAAGCTGGAGTGAGTTACCTGTCGATGTGCGTATACAACGGAGCCGAGCAGCTTCCAGGTGCCCCCGCGCCGGTCCATGCGGACCATCCGCAAGATTTGGAAGAAGCGAAGACCTCGCAACGCAGACGCCGCGAACACTTGGCCCGACGACCCCATCCCCAGCACCACCAGCGATGCCAATATTGTTGTGACATCTGCCATTGAAACATTTTTGGACTAATAAGTAATTGTATATTTTAGTATGCTGAATTCAAATCTTGACGAGTACTATGACGGTATGAATCTGGATACATTGTATGTTTCCGACCTTTTTATCGTTACACTGTTGGACACAGGTTTCGTTTTATTAGAGGGTTCCTGTTCTTAGAGGGTTAAGGTCATAGTCTGCTACGCTGACCAAGTGCAGGTTGACAGAGTTCAAACGTCTCAGAGAACATTTTACAGAACGGTATTTTTAACAATATTCTTCGGGGATGTCAATCAACACTATGTAGACTAGTGTGACCGACAATGGGCTCAACTCGTGTCCCCTGGTGGCACAGTAAAAAATACTGATAACAAAGTTGTTCCACGGTTAAAACAGTAACCACTCAATAAGCCTAAAGCGTTCACATGTCATTTTTACCGTACCTATAAACAAGTATCCAGTTACTTCCGGGAAAAGCTCGAACAGAACCATACACATGCCAGTACACTTTTGAATACTGATCCTAGTTTCCAACCGCGATGTTTCATGACAAGCGTGGTCCATCATTGTGATGAGATGCGATTTTGCTGTTGCATACTTTTTCAAACTAATTTCAAGACAAGTAAATTGTGCTCATCACTGGCGCATATGATCTAAATAGTTCTGTTCAATTGTTACATGACTTGACCTAATTTATTCGTAAACAATAAATAATTTTATTAAAAGACGACTGTATAGTTTCAATTGATATCACTACTCCTAAAAATATTAAAGCATTGGAGTCATTTAAATAAACAAATATTTTTTGTTGAGGAGTGAACATCAATATTTGAGTCTAGGACTCCTAGAGTAGGAATCTCGAATCTAAATGGCTATAAAAACTTTTTGAAACAGGAACTATGTTAAAAAATCCAATGCTAAATCCCATTCCTTCAAGCATTTGATGATAGATTTTTATCTACAATATTTTGTTCAATACGCCATTTTAGGAACACTACATCTTTAGGATCCTTGATTTTGATTAAATACAGAGGAGAACCTTTTTTGCAGAAGGGATTTTTGCTGCACTTATTTCTGATGCTTATCATGAAGATGCTATTTTGGTGCGTCGGGTTACAGATTAAGAATAGAATCGCCGTGATGTGACATTTCAATGTATTGGTCGTGTTGCGAGTGTATTAGCGGTTGGCTACAACCTAACAATAATTGTTTACAGACAATTTAATACTTAGCTTTTGATTTTCATCAAACGTATAGCTTTATTTCATGAAACTGAAAGAGATCATTCAAGTTTTAAAACTCATTAAAGTCATTATAGCGTGCCAATAAAATATGTTAATGTATTATGATTGAAAATTTCGTTCACGTACCCTATTATTTGTTTTAATTTTATTACTTAAAATTGTACACTTGACAAAACATTTCTTAGTGTGATATTAATTATTTATCTGTAACTAATATGTCCCATGAATAAGGTGCAGAGAACAATGACAATAAATTCGGAGCGATGGGAGATAAAGACCGTCTCATGTTACGACAGACTGAATTAGTCGAAACGGAAAGTGTCATGACACAGTTCGGGGGTACGATATTTTAATGCTGCGTTGTAAGCTCGAGTGGGCGAATCGTACGGCGATGTTTGTGAGGGACACAACGCGAGCCATCTCCCCAGAGAGCGGCACAACTGCCTCACGAAACCGACGCTCGGTGGAAGGACGCTGAAAACGTAAAGGTCAAAGAAGATTGGCCCCACCTGAAATAGGGTCAGAACGTCACCGTTTATGGACTAAATGTGACTTTTACTTGGAAATATTGAGGCTCAAGTAGATTGACTTTGTAATATTTTTTTCTTTCCATATTAGATTACCCCGTGCGTGTTCTCATGTTTATTGCCCATCGCTACTTAGATATTATTTTACCATAATGTTAATGGAATATCATCCACCATACCGATTATTTTGCGGAACATGCTAGAAATTAGATTATATTTAATGGTCACAGTATAGTTAAATTTGCATTTACATGTGCGCTAATAAAAATCAAACTAAGGTGCCATATACGCGAATATTTTTGTTTCACTGCATTTAAAATGCGTATGTAGCTTGTAATATATTTGAAGTCGATATGTAGGCAGGTTCAATTAAAAATTGAGTGGTACCAGTATTTCGATTTCATCAGATTAAATTAGCTTGATCGTCATCATCATCAGTCTCTCTAAGTTCACGGCTGGAAATAGGCCTTTCTCGCAGGTTTTTGCCCAATACTGGGCATGCCAGGTAGCCAGTAAATTTGTTTGTATTAAACCGATAAATAAGGGTATTCAAAAACAATTATAGAGTATATTGTTCGTTTTTCGGTTACCCCATATGTCGCCATGTTTAAATTTTTTCCGCTCAAAAGCAGTCTATTTGGTGTATTCTAGTCTATTATGGAATCACAACTTTAGTTAAAAAAGTCATCTTTTTTAACCTCATATTACAATGCTGTTCAATCACGTATACATGGCGCTCTTCTCTAAGTATTCAATACATCTGATATTTTAGAAAATACCTATGAAAAATAAAAGATAACCAGAACGGACACGATGTTCGTATCGTTAAAAAAATTCTCCGAATAATTACATCCTGTCATCGCAGATTCGGCGTAACCACGACTCATGCAAATAGGTCACAAATATTGGCATATTTGCACAATTAATGTGAGTGCTCGATAATGCAAAATGTAGGTAGCTAGATACTTCGTTGTCATAAAAATTTCTGTTAACATACCGTTCCATATTCGGGTCGAATTATAAGGGATTGTTGAATCTTATTAAATACTAGAAGTGCTCGCGGCTTCGCTCGCGTGGAAATCATTAAATCATAAAGTTTTACGTCGTGGGAATTCTAG
>DWEI01001479.1:0-16566 GCA_018245875.1 Mysoria ambigua
TCGCAGTAATAGGTTTTTTATGACGTCATTTCGTATGGACAGCGTGGTCGTGCAAGGTTTGTCGAATTTAAATGATACCGTATATACAAGGAGTAACAATGAAAATTATAATTAAATGACATCACGCTTATTTCTCATAGTACTTCTTACTGCTACTCTTTCAGTTTCATACATAGATGTAACATACGCTCATTCAGTAGAAATATTTTAGACCTAGTAATTTTCTAGGACACATACGAACAAATCGTACTGCGTAGGAACTTATATATCTACCATTTATGTTAATTATATTACTAAAATTAAATTATACTTCATTCAGTTAAGTTTACAGTAAATTATTTATAATATTAAACAACATCAAATTATTTATGGATTTTACTGGCTTCACCTACTCTATAGACCTATTATGAAAGGGGAAAAATATTTCGAACACTATAAGAATTTATGAAATAAATGTCTTTCACTTATTCATTATCACTACATCTAACGCCTATTTAACGACGACAGTAGTCTCTACACTGTTGTAGAGCGCTTATGATTTAAAGTGTCAGTCGCTACAATGCTTGTTTCTATTTAGAAAATTAGATACTTTGCCCTGGAGAATGGGCCAGCATTAGACAGGGAGTGATGGGTTGTCTTTTTTCACTCTTATCTGTTCAGGAAACATAACTCACCCGTTTTCCTTTATGTCTTAAGTTGGAAAAAATCCCAATGGCCTCTAAATATTTCATTATAGTGAATGACGTGAAAGTATCTTGTGCAATGATTGTAATATATGAGTTATAATAATAATAATACCTAATTCATGAATTGTTATGGACTTTTTAATGACAGTAAATTTATTATTGAACAAGGGGAAATTGGCAATTGGATTTTGAATAGACTTATTTTAGTATTAGATAAGTATTGCAAGAGGCAAGGTAATTGACTTAATAATAACGTCAGTCATGTTTAGATGTACAAATTCTTGACCGTGAAAGAACATTACGTAAACAAAAGCCAATTGTGACGTAAAGAGCGAACGTTTGTGACCTACATTATATTTGTGCTATTTAAAAATGAACAACGAATGAAACACTGAATTAATTTTAGAAAGAGAGGCAAGATATGTTACTTTTCTTTGCTTCTTCTTATGAAATATTTTTCAAATCGAGCCACTTTAAAGACTAGTAAGCTCTGTTATTGGCGTACGAGATATGAATGGGAAGCGCGTTAAGTACAAACCACAATAGGGATTCTCGCTCTACAATACTATACAAGTGTCGCCACGAATCGCTTTGTGAAGTTTCATTCATCACCATTTCTACTAGTTCATAGGTTTTTGCACTGAGTGTGGCACAGAGAAAAGGGCACGCAGTAATTTGGATGGAAAATTTGGGACTTTTTTATTACACTCGGTTCATACATTTTGTATTTGTACATACATAGTTGTATGTTCTAGTTGTGTCCTGTCTGTTCAAGAGAAATTTTCAGATCTGATTACCACCCTGGTCAGAATCTAGCGTAATTAATTGTCACATATATGTGACTGTTAAATAGTCTTTGTAAATAAATTTAGACATGTGTTTATCTATTGTCTGCTTAAGACACTGCTTGTGATTATAATTACAGAACCGCTTACAGTGAAATTTAATTGAGTTCCAATTATTGTCTTTCATCCTGTAAATTGTAAGACTAAGTAATAACTTAAAACATAATGGGACAGTATTCCGACACACAACTGCGTGTACACTCTACCCGCTAACATGCCGCTAGAACCGATGCAATTTATGTCAACGTGTAACGAATTACGTACATTATGCTCTGTGGGCTGGCGAACTATCTCCGTTCTTATTATATTTATAAGTATTATACATTAACAATGGACTACTCGATGTCATTTATCAATTTATTATTGATCGGCGTGGGTTGGCTACACTAAATAAAGTACTGGTAAGTATTCGAGGGTTGAAACTGCGACGTTCGAAATAAAATAGAAATTTTAAGTCCAAGTAACAGCGAACAGTGGAGTTTTAGTTACTATTAACCAATTCTGATTCCGGTATTTCGGCTGCTTCTACCGGGACTGTAGAAATAAAAGTAATACTGTATGTTATGTTATGTTAGTTTTATTAGATCATAAAACTCTCAATTTCATCAGCTTAACTAGACACCAATGTAAATCGATGCGATGCAAATTATTTATAATAAATTTATATACAAAATACAATTACTGCATATTCCTTACTCGATGTTGAACAGTTATTTTAATTTTGCTGTGTGAATTCGTCATTTCATGTTGTCGACGCATTCCATATGAATTTCGCCAAATTTCACTCAGCCAACGCGACAGCATATCGTCTCCTTTGATTGAACGAAAAAACCCAAAACTCAGTAGCTGAAATAACGACGGTACAATAAAGTAAACGAATTGATGTTTTATTATTTATATTTTTGAAAACATACTCTGTTCTTCATTACCGTTATTGTGTTGATAATTTTCATATGATCGACTTGAAGGGATGTCATCGGTGCGTGTAATTGATAATATCGTACGGCCTAACCCTTTTGCTTGGCTCCGTCGATCCGTTTAAACAAATTTGACACAGCACACACGGGAGCCTTATTTTAGTAAAACTGGTCACGATGTTACCATGTTCCGCCATGCTGTCCCATTATGGTTCAACGAAGTCTGTCATTACTATTTTTATACAGCCCGATTCGACGCTGCCTAGTGTTACAGGATTGTTGTATTCTATAATGTCAAGTAACAGTTGATTAATTATAAATTGTTAATACTATAAAGACCAGTATTGCTTCAAACTTATAAAGACCGACTTAGCCATTTCGACGTTAAGTAGTCCTTTAACGTTAATATTGAAATTATAGTTGGAATAAAAAGAGAACAACGTGCCTATTCTTTAATATATTTTATATCTTTTATTTGTCTGATAATGTTTCGCTTGTACAGTTTTCATCACGGTATAAAAAGTAAAAACTGTTAAATAGATTTTTGATATCAATCAAAAGCCAAATTTTTATGCATATTCTATCACGTTTATCTCTGCTTAAGATAGTGCTTAAAGATTTTACAACTGATTTTCTATTTTAAACTCAGAAATATTGTTATACTTATTTTGATTTTATACAAAATGAAAATAGTACTCGTATTTATAATCAAAACAAATTTATGTAAGTGGCACATTACTGACTGTTTCGTATGATACAAGTGATTTTAACAATAAGAGAGCATAATAAAATATTTAAAGATATGTAATGTAAAGAAATATTTATTATTTTCTAATATTATTAATATTGTATAGTACGTGTCGGTGCGAAATATGAATACTACAACCCTGCGCCGCGATACAGGGTGTCATAAGCGGCGACTAAGCCCCGATATGCTCAATGTAGGTAGGTACAGCTAAATAACCTGGCGTGGGGATTATTAACATCACCTCTCCTTGACACAATCTTAAAGATATAATTGTTTACTCATATATACATAGAAACTTCAAGAATACTAATCAAGTTCAAGAACTCACAGCTCAACAGATAGGGTTGTCAACCATTGGACTAGCGCTATAAAATATATTTTATATACCTTCCTCTCCGGTGAAGATTCAGCGTTAGTTTCGGCCGCCGCAACTCGTATATTAAATTGGCCCTTTTTTAAATCTAATTTCAGTGAATCTAGGGATCGCTTACACAAGTGCGGACATCAAATATAGGTCATATATACATACATCAAATATACGTACATACATTTTCCCGACCACGGAAATTAGATTTCCGAGTACGAAAATCTTCTCACCGTAGTAGATTTGACTTAAGTAGAGTTGTTTAACTCTATTTTTGGATAGAGCATTATATTTACTAATGAATATCAATTGTATATAATTGAAATTTAGCCCTATTATATCTTTAGCTTGTCTGAGTTTAGATTTTTAAATAATAAAACTGTATCCAACCTTTCCCATTCCTCACTCGTACAAACTCGAAAAAATATTTACATTTAACATATTTTCGTTTCAGAGTACCTTTGTAAGGAACACCAGAAATACTTCGAGTAAATTCAAATTCAAATTATTTTATTCATTATAAGGTACGTACATACACTCAATGAAGATCATGTTTTGGTCATGTTTTAGTCATCATTTAGTAAGACGGTTATGTTCGACAAATGCAATATACAGAATGTAGGTTATCTTTTAACTATCATTGCATTAAAAAATTATAAAAAATAAAACCACTTTGACTCCATTAGGGTAAACAATACCACAACATGATTGGCTTCGATAAACTTGTTTATTACGTCATGGGAAGCCACGGGGTAATTTCACGGTGGTTCGAGCAGGTGGATTTAGTGGTCCATAAAATAACTATTAATGTAGTCGATATATCGCGAACAGGTTTTATTATTTAATGGTTTTATTAACTTCATGTTGTGGAACATGCAACTATTTATTTTAAATAATATATTATAATAATAGAATACGCAGAAATTTAGGCAGTTATGATACGTAATTTTTTCTGAATGCGCAGTTTATAGATTATTTATTGCATGAATTCCAAATTTAAATGAAGCGCAACTTTAACGTTGCTAACACTAAAATTGCATCGAAAATAATTGTATCTTATAAGATGGTCCTACTATGTACCATCAGTGTCCAGCGTATCTAATAAGAGAGCTCAATATTACTAAGACAATCTGATGAAGAAAATTTACTTTCTCGTGGCAAAAGCTGAGAATATTAGTGACGCCAAAGCCTACATGAAATAAGTTAATATCAAGTAACAAAGAATGTATGAGGACCGCTTTATGTTTAAAAATATAAGTGAACACGTACTCTCTCGTTGCACAGAAGCCCTATAGGATGAATTTCTTCTGCAATATTTGCTCCTCTATTACATCGCCCTCACAATTAGCCGCGCCACGTGTGCCTTAATAAACGTATATCACAAATATAAACACAGTTATTAGTTCGTTTGTTTTGGTCTCTTATCCCCTGTCCGTTGCACGCGTCCGTAATATGTAGGTACTGTTCCGTTTATGTTTTATAGATAACAAAGATATACAGTGGATTAAATTTCATCTTCCTTTCAAGAATCTGCAGGACAAATTCTGACAAGCACTTCTAACCATACAGCTATGTACCTGTAACGGGGAGAAAAAAGCGAAAAAGCTTACCTAGAAGTAAAATACCAGAAGTAAAAATACTCAGGAATATAAATACTCACTAGTATAACTACTTAAGAGTCTGAATACGCAGACGTATGAATTCCGTAAAGTCTGCATCGCAGAATGCTGTCATGAGTAACTTTTCACATTTCCTGCTTACTAACAAAATACTGCAATGTTATTACATGTAGGTAACAGTTTATTATTTGTTCTCCATTCCTCTGCCTACCACGTCGGGGATTATAGGCGTGAAGTTACTTTTGTGTTTACAGTTTATTAGTTTTTTATTATTTAAGATTCTGTGTGCAATAGTAATAAATATATTAATTTAATATTTATTTGTACCTCGGGGTGCGTCGTAGGTCGTAAATGTACCGCAGATTTTGTTTATATCCTTCTGAAAAGAAATGTAGGGCAATAAAGCAATCATTATAGCGAAGTACAGTGCACAGTAAACAATGATCAGTGTGATTTAGTACCTTGTACTTTATTCTTATGAATGGATAACTCATGTTTTGGTATATATACAACTTTGCGATGGTGAGTAATGAATTTTTTATTAGTAGAGTAGCAAATGACCAAAAAATCTCACGGATGTACATGAACTACTTTCCATGGGTATCTGCCACCGCCGTTGAACAAAATTATAGAAATAACGTCAATTCAATTTAGCATAAATTGTTACTAAGGATTTTACTCAATTTTAAATACTTATATGCATTTTTATTTAAGGTTTAAGTGATATCTTAATAAGCAGCTAGTAACTGCATACAATAAATTTATCGTAAATAAAAATCAAGAGTATCGCCGTGTTTTAGTATCCCATTATTCCTATTTGAGAACAGCGATATTATTCGCGTTCGTTAAATTATTTCTAATAATGGATTTGCTGTTACTGCCATCTAACGGTTCTAGTGTACAACATTAATTTTGCGATATATTCTGTAATTGCAAGTAATTACGTAAGATGGCGCGTACGTAATACTTATATGAAATAATATAACAAACTCAAGAAATTAAAATACATATAATGTAATGTTTACGAATAATTGTATTTACATCTGTATTCTATAAAAACCTAACAGTGATCTTTATTAGGCATTTAGCGCCATCTAGTGAAAACTAGTTGTACTTAGTAAATACTGGTGTTGAATGAGTAATAGTTTGTTTAGTTCCCGCTAGGTGGCTATTTTACGAATAAAACCATAGGTTAAATAGCAAATAAAATTCCTTTTAAGATTAATTAAATATTAAATAATTAAATTATAAAATATGAATAATAACTAACACAGTTAAAACTGAAAATGAACTAACTTAAAACTAAAATCTCTCATTAGATGGCGTAGTACGGGAAATTACAGTCGTGATTTATATCTGGAATATTCCCTCACTTTCTATTCAAGCATCCTTATATTAGTGAAGGTTTCATTAATTAGTGCTTATGATCACTTTTTTATGTTACTTTTTTACTCATAACTTTATTGCAATATGTTGTGTATTTTAGTGATTACCTAGTCGAACGAGAGGTCTTAGGTTTTAAACCCGGGTCTCACGACCTATTCCATAATGTGGTGTAAGCGTGGGTCAATACTACAGTTCTTTCGTTCTGCCTCTTCCAAGTTTACAAGCGTAATTTTATACTAATCAACAATAACACAAATAAATTGATAAAACAGTAAAGCGTTCTATATATTTATAAAGAGTTCTGTTTTCATTAATATTAAAAAATCCTCTGGAATTATATCTCATCTTTCAAATATTTCTTAAACTGCATAGTTATTACTAAGATAACTAACAAAAACAATGGGAATTAACGAGGCCGTCACATTCACGCCGCAGTTCATTAGACTCACATGACATTAGAGATTGGAAATGCGCATCTGTTCCCGAGTACCTATTAACATTAGCATCGTCCGCTTGTGATACGAATGTTCATCTAAGTAATTTCAAAAATTTTAATTAATATTCTTTTAGCGGTAATAACGTACACAGTATAGTTATGCCTCATTGTCTGTAAACGAAGTTGCTGATCGAAGGCTCCGATCCGGAAGGTACTATCCAAATTCTAAGTTCTAACTTTCCCAAAATTCCAAGCTACTAGTAGATGGTGGTCTGAGCTTAACAGCTCAGCTCGGACTCTGGATTGTGTGTCAGACGTATAGCAACAAGCTCACAACCTACTTCATAAAAGGACGTAGATAAACGTACCTATATTGTGAAATAGGGGAGTGGACTGCATTCCTCTACCTATCTAGTATATATACCACAAAGATTAAACAATGTACTGACAAATCGTCATATTTCTACTACGAAAATGAACGTAATTCATTTCCTTTTATCGTAGAACAAAGCAGCAAACCACTATATTTAAAACGTACTAACTACGATGATTTCAGCTGAACGCTCTCAGGCGGTTACACGAAAGTTGGCGGCTGCAATCCGACCGAGTCTTTTCTTCGTTTCAACACGTCGCTTGTAGCTGGCTACGTAACGCTGTGTTCACAACAAACTAAAATTTCGATTCAATTGAATAACTATCGAATTGCAAAAATGTAACAACGATATTTTCACTTAATTCACTATAATTTTGGATCATACTTAGTTTTCAATTATTAATTAGTAATTTAGTATTCCTATTAATAGTCGCTTTAAATTAATATAAAATATATTATATAATAGTAGATATTGTGTGATTTAGGTGTAAGTTTTATATTTGAGATTTCGTACCCATAAGGTCGTAACGGGATTTTTTGAAAACATTTTTTGCGGTGACCTTTATTTACCTATTTAAAAAACCGCATCAATGAAATTGACACTAACACAGAAAACCCCATAGTCCTTTCATGAACTATGAGATGCCTTCTCAACTCATAATAACGACCGAAATAAAAACAAAATAAGGCGATTTCTATACAAGAAAACAGTTTTTTTTTTACGTTTTTGCGGCTTACGAGGAGACTAATTTTTAAAATTATAACAGTCCTAAATACTAAATATAGTTTTAAAAGAAATATAGTTTATTATAAATATAGTTTTAAAATAAATATAGTTTTTGATTCACTTTGTTGCGAGTCTAAACCGCAGTTAGCCCAATTTTTAAAACATTTTTTTTTTGATTGATCAGAACAATATCTCCATAACATTCGTTCAGTGACAGCTAACACACACCCTAATCTGAAGCGAAAGTAATCAGCGCAGTTTTGCATCGCCGCCATCTTGAGGGAAAGATTGTCGTCCGCAAAGACGAAGCGACGTTTGATTCGCTTTCCCTCCATCTGTAAATGTACAATCTCGTAACGTGTATTTCCCCGCGAAAACATAGCGAAATTGGATGTCTTTTGTGTTGAATTTGAATATTTCTTCGCGGATTTCGATAACACTTACACCGTTCGGTCTTTTTTATTCATTTGGTTATAATTGTCTAGGGCCGAGATGTTCGAGGGGATTTGAGATCGTCGCTTGAATGGGGACTTTTGTAAGAGATCCGCGGCCAAAGATGAATAATAACACAATGGTTTTTTGTTCTGCACAAGTATTTTGTCAGTAGGTATACGGGGCTCTTTGTAACACAATCTTGCCTCCTTTTTCATTACGCGTTTCGTATTTGTGCTTTATTCCTACTGTTTTGGATATTTTAAGTTTTGTATTTGTTTTCAGCAATAAATGAAAGTTCAGTGTTACCTAAGAAAATCACAGGGCGTTTTAAACTCAAACTAAATAATAGTAACAATATATATTGTTTAACGACGTTAGTTATTGTTATATTCAAGTATTATTTAAGTTATTTAAATCATTGAAGCCCGATTTAACATTCACCATTTTTATCAAGTAAATTGGTTTAAAATTGCTTAAGTATATTTTATCCGTTTTTTGGTATTTGTAACATAAATAAATATCAACTTTGCTATTACTTGTGGTTTTCGTGAAAAATCTAATATGTATTATTCAATATAACCGTAAAACAAATCATAAAAAATTGAATGAAAAATACACATATTATCTGTCTTAATTGATTTTTAATATGTGCATAAAATATCGTTCGCAAATCGTCATTATTGATTGTCAAATGAGCACGACAATAATGATAATAATATTTTTTATTAACGCTTATATATGTTACATTTAAATCTATATTAAATGCTGAACACTGTACTAAAAACGTTACAGGAAATGATGAGAAATGAATTTATTACAAATACACTCAAATTTAAGCCGTGTAAGATATGTAGGCAAATACGAGTTACAAGGTAAAATGCACAAGCTTTTTTAGCTATCAGTATAAACCCTACAGTATTGAGCTCGCTGAAAAAAAAAGCGCATTGTAAAATATATCCATCTGTTTTTTGTGAAATCCATCAAGTTGGGAAACGGAAAATGGAACGCATCAGGTGAGCTTACACAGGAGCTTTCAAATATTTAAACGAAATATTGTTATTGAAAAGTGGATCGAAATATTTTTATTAAAAATTTAAAATTTTTTAATCTCCCGTGCGTAGCTTAGCTCTATATGTATGTACATATCTGTGCATGTTTTCCCGTTACTTCCAGCATCATGGCTTCGCTCCGTTCCATGTAGTTGTTGTATCTCCTTGTATCACTATGAACATACGGAACATCACGCATATAATTTTTGAAGAGATAGGTGAAAGAAATAAATTCACCGACGAGCAGACGTGAGAAATTGCACAACAGAGTTTATTCACACAACATTAGAAGTCACGTCTACCTGATTATCTTCTTGAATTATAATATGAAAAAAAAAATATTTATTTTAGTATGATGGGTATATTTGTAATGTCATCATGGGCTTACGCCTACGTCGGTTATTGAGTGGTCCTGATTTCGATTAACGCGTCGAACACCATACGATTTTCCTAACTTATGTCTCTAAATAGAAATCTAAACACATGAGCAGAAGCTCAGCTTATGGCAATAGGCTGACCATTTATTATACGACGGGTAGCGAACGTATCTGTTAAAACGTGAGACTCTACTATGTGCAGTAAGAGGAGTGCCCCTGCCTTCTTTGGGGATTTCCTGCATGATGTTATAATTTTTTTCATCATGTAATTTATAAATAATATAGTAATGGAAACGAGTCAGAAAGTCTCTCAGTCAGTCAGTAATAGAGATATGCTGGTTGATAGATAACAATTATCGACAAAATTAAATTTAAAATACTACCTGTGTGCCGATAGCCTGAAGGTTCAATTATTAATATTCTGAATATAAATTAAATAAATATATCAACGACACGCCCCAGTTCCGTTTGTTAACTGAAATGAATAATACACGTAAATTTCAATTAAGGAAAGGAACGGCCAATGTTTTATTCATTTTATTCACTTCTAAATCCTGTCAGGAATGAAGTTAATGAATTAATTAAGAGGAATCAGAAGAAGTGAATGGTAGCTAACTCAGCGCGGCTACGTACATATGTACGTTCAATATTAAAAGACATCGGTATTTTTACAACAATATTAATGACATTGGTATTTTTTTCACAAAACGTTTTATTTGCATTGTTATTGATTGAATATATTTTAAATTACATGTAATCTTTAATAGATTTATACGGAACGCATCTAACTCGCACTTACGCAAACCCTACATTTTTCTGTCGATGCAACAAATATGTATTCGAATATTAAATATTTAGTTCGTTTATACAACGTCATTTCCGGTGTCAAGTAAGATATTGTTTTGAATCATTCGTATTACGTAACTGGTGTTGATATATTCTTTAGCTTCAAATTAGCTTTTCTTTAATTATCTTTCTTGAAATTTGAAAAGAAGAACATTATCTCGCCACAAAGATGACAAATTGTTAAGAATTTTTCACCAACAGCGATACGCGGCCAACAAAATTGCCAAACTTTACTCATTAAATATTTCATGTTCATGTTTAACGTTCATAATGGAACGTATATTACATGTACTGATTATAAAATAATAACGAGGATAAATTTTGTAATTGATATCATGCTTCAAAGTAACAATAATTATATAAATATGTACCTGCTTGCCGTCCTTCTCAAGAATAGTTTGTGTAATATTAATGTATTCTGATTGATCATAACGCAAAAAATGAATTAAGCGATTTAAAACAAATTTAGTGTATTAATAGTAAAGGTTTGGTATATTTGTTACAGCGTAAAAATTATTTAATTTTCAAACAAAAATGAGCAACAGTACTAGTTTATTCTAAATGGCAATAAAAACTCCACACACCTATTTAGTTTCAAAACTGTTGCTGAAGTAAGTAGAATAAGAACACAATAGGCTTTGAACACAATATGCCTATTTACAGATATATCAGACCTAGAATTTTCTAGACGATGCCAGAATCTAAGTAGAATACAATCAAAATAATCTCATTTTAAATACAACTTAGCCTATATTTGTACCAAACCCTTTTTTTACTGGTAAAATGTATTCAATTTATTTCTATTTTAAATTCATTGTGTTATGGCTCATAAATATCGATCACCTTAGTAATATCTCAAACACATTTGCTTAATTTATTCCTATATCGAATTCACTTATTTACTGCTAACATAATACTGACAAATTTAACTTTGACTGCTTCGTTTCTTGAGTTGCAAGCGTGACTGCCGATCGAAATGCCCTGGCTTCACATCCCAGGCAGATACCACTGTGTTTTTCTTACTTAGAATTTCCAGTAGTGGCTCACAGTCCGCGTTTATACCCGGTGTGTAGCTATACACTTATCACCTACTCCACTCTAAGATGTAAACTTAACTGGTCAAACGTAGGAGTATACTATTCTCCACTGCCTACCTCTTCGAATATTCGAGACGTGATGTTACGTTGATTTATTTAAAGGTTAACATTTCGTCGGTAATTCATTAACATTTCGTATATTTTGTAACGTTATGTGTACTCGTATTTTCTATTAATTACCACAGCAATGCGATTAATGAGAACTGGCCGGTCTTTGTGTTTGTGTTCTGCAACTGTCGTACTAGTAACGAGTAAACGGTACGCGATAGACAGTAATGGTATCTTTTTTCTCAACGTGAACGTTTTTCGATTATTAAACTGGAAAAAAACACAGCGCAGCAAAACGTCACGAATGCATCATAAGTATATTCGCAAGTGCGTCGCTCTAAAAATTCCTTTCATGCAATACTTTGAAACCCAGATTATGTCAGGTATCTTGCCGCTTGAGGATTTTTCTGCTAAGGAATATTGCTTGCACATGTCTTTTTTAATTTTAAAAATTAAGCTCAGAACTAAGAGATGACTAATGGCGATTCCAATATAATTGCATATCTGCGGCTGAATACATATATAATTCAATCATTTGTGATTTGAACCTTATGATTTAATATCTAACATCAATTAGTGGAATATTATGGATAAAAAAATTCCTGTTTAAAAAACTGGTGACAGTTCAATTATACGGCAGACAAACATTGTGTGCTCGTGTCTGTGATGTTCAGTCAATACGTCAAGTCGTTTTCAATTTAATATTTTTCAGAAACAACCCTATTGTAACTGATGATACATAGGACTTCCATTTCATATGTGGTACATTTTTACCGACTATGAAATAATTTTTGTATAATATCAGTCATATCTTCGGCTCTAAAATCTATATCTGATATGGATCAAATAAATTAAATATAAAACCCTGAAAGAATTTATTAAATACTATTCCAATGAAAACATCATACGATATCGTATACTTTTATAAGAGCAATAACCATCATTGATGGCTGTGAACAATTTCGCCTCACTGACTTACATTATCCCCATCGCGACCCAAACGATTCGGTAGACATATTGGCATACACTCCCACACGAGACGTATTTGCGTAATTATTTGGTCGTTTTGAAATTGGGTCAATTAAGCTAATGCTATCCCTCTAAGTCCCTTCACCCTTTGTGAGCTTTCATCGCACGAGAAACGAAACACGTTTCAATGAAAAACGTACGCTTTTAATCCGTTTAATGGAGTCTCTACGGAATGTTTCTTATGTTTCTATACGATATTCAGGGCGCGTCATAATTCTTGTCGTGTGTTAAGATGTTCATCAGTACGACGTTTTACTAACGCATCAACGATGACGGCAATGTCTTTGGAGAACGCTGTAAGAATCTTCAAGGTGTGCAGATATACTGGCGACATTTTTTCATTTCACATCACGGCTACAGAAAGTAAAGGTAACATCAATGGTGTGTGTCAATAGGCTCACCATATCCCATATTAGGATGTAAGTGTATGTGGTGACACGTCGGAGTTTACTAACTCCTCTGTCTACCTCTTTGGGTCTAGTGATAATTTTATATTTAACACTCACATAATTTCAAGAAAAAGCTGCGGAATAGTATTTGCGTCGAAGAGTTTCGAATTGAAGGATAGAAGATGGATGGACGGTGGATGGATGAAGGATGATAGAGTTCCACGCCAGTAACGTAATACTATACTTTCGTGATCTGAATGCTGTAATCTAACTAAAATATATCCTCAACTTGATATTACTGCCTAATCGTCCTAGTAAGTCTTTATAAGTGAGAAAATAAATTAATTTATCGAGCTGCGATTGGATGTAATATCGCGGTTAAATTTGCATAATACGGTTACCGTTAACGGCGAATGCTCTAATCGACGCGGTTCTTATGCAAATTCTGTTAAATTGATTAACTAGTATTTATCCCACGAAATACACAAAGCTGCAATATTCGTTTGTTAGTAACTAAACTTAAGATGAATTACATAATGTAAAAACAAAAAAATAATTATGACTGTTATAAATGAAAATTACACCCAATTCATATTTTAATCACTTTGTGTATACTGGTGGTCGAGCGAAGGTCGAAATTCGAAACTATTTCATTAAACACTACGTTTGAAAGCATTAATTTTTGATTAATTTGCATGTCAAAGAGTAAAACCTCTATAAGCATTTTTTATTCTTTGACCGTAGGCTATTATGTGGGCTGTGAAATTAATATTTTTTTTACGAAAATTCTTGTTCTATTTTATTGAACGTAATGTGTTTGCACTTCTAACATAAAACATGTTTTTCTATACTTCCAAGTACCTTATGTAAATTTTAAAAATGCCAAATGTTATATACTTTTTTTATACGCAGATAATAATATTACACTTCAATCCGCGCCATTTGTAAAACTTATTCTTCAAAGTAGGATAGACCTCATTAATATTAGCCACAAAAGGTCGCGCTAGATGAGAGTACTTAATTAAAATTTCTCATAGCCCCAGCAGGATTCCTACCCGTTCATATGAGAATAGGGAATGTGTATAAAATATTAATTACAGTAACTTATAACTTGGAATATATTATAACGAGGAAATGAGCTATTCTACTATGCCTGCCTCTTGAAGTTTACAGGCTTGATATTACGTTTTGTTTTTCACCGTAAAAATAATGTCTGAGAATAAAATTATTGTTTCTTCATTACCCTTGTTCTTCAGATCGAACCGTTCCTTATTACCACATACGGTTAACATTAGCATACGTAAGGATTGATTTTCGTGAAAATTCGCGCGAAAATTCGTTCTCTTCGTTTTCGAATTAAGATCACGCCGCGTCACGTTTCCGACTACGTAATTGGGACGTTCCGCTGCGTCTTGCGTTTGCGGCTCACGTTCCATGCGGCTTACTGTAGCAAGATTTTAAATACTTAATACGGTTAATAAATATATTATTGATTTTTATATTAAGTAAATGAGAAGTTGACGAGTGGTTGCAAGGACGACTACTGAATATGAGATTCTGACTTCGATGTCAGGTACTATTCAGTTTTTCTAATTATAAATCACCATCTATTCCACGCTGGGACGTAAACGTAACTGGTAAAACGTTAAAGTGTAATATGTTCCTCAGCCTACCTCAGCCTCTTAAAAAAATTACATTGATCCATTTAAAGGCAAATTTTATTAAAAGTCAGCTTACGAAGCGTTAAAATTGTAGGTCGATGGAGGGAGAATCTTTAAAAATTTTGTAGACTACATTTCGAAAAGTTAAATTGAAGTAAATTTACTTGGACTATTGCCGATGTTTTCTTATTTCGAATAATTCGCATCAATAGTCGCACGGGAGCGACGCGACGAGCAAGCCGCAATGTGGTATCGAACGCAAAAAAATCTTCTTATCAAAGCCAAAATTATGGTAACGAATAATTTCATTGGCCCAAACGCAGTTGAGAAATGGAATGAAGCACTCCGTCTGATCTGAGCAACGTTTTTTGAATGATTTACCTCGTTCGACGCGAGAGAAGTGTGATTGAAAGTGCGGGTAAAGATTGCTTTAGAATTCTTTCATATTAAATTTCGATGGTGAGCGTTGAGTGTGATAAACAAAGATAGATTAGCTTAGTGCCTCACAATTTTACTCCCACTCCGGGTTTTTGGATTGCAAGTCAATTTTTGAAGATTGAAAATTGAAGTTTGACTAAAATTGCAGATGCAGCTATCTTTTATTTAAAAAGAAATATGAGCGTTTCCCGATTAAATTTCCCTGTCTGCAACTGTGAATTAATATGTTATGAGGCAAGCTGGAGTTCCCCATAATGCGTGCCACAAGGCGTGCGAGGTTTGCCAAGTCAAATTTGGCAAACGTGTAGGCTACGGCCTTAAGCCTTTACACTCTGGGCTACCGATGTATCTGGAAGAGGAATAATAAAAGACAGTCGGTCAAGGTTTTGTTGAGAAATCTGCAGATAACAACATTTTTAAAGCTTTAATTCTGGATATCTTTGTAAATAAAGAAGTTTAAAAGTACACAGTTTAAGTTTTATGTATATGGTCGAATCATACAGTTGTGAATGGGTAGTAAATCAAAATTTGGTCACTAAATTCATATTAACATAAGTAAATATACTAAGTATTTTTTGCTACTAATCTATTTTTGTCCTCGTCTTAGTCTTGTTACCTATTAGTAAATTTCGGGAAGCCGTGAAGGAGGGCTTATCTTACCTGGAAAAAAACATATTAATGAAATCGGAACAGAATTTAATCCTATAAGTAGAAAAGTATCTGCTCATACGGTAAATAAGTTTTTTAATATAATTTTCCTCAGTAAGAAACTTCTACTAGTACAACAAATCTCATAGAGCTTAGAATCCTATTATTTGAATGTGAATTTTTGGTTTCCGCTCAAAGATAGATTTAATATTGTCACAGCCCTTACAGATAATTATGTGGAGCAGACGGAAAGCTTTAAACTATATAACAATATTCAATCGCAATACTCATAGAATATAGGACCTTTATCAGTTGATCATTTTTTTTCGTTCTATCAAAACGTAACTTCACGCCTGTAATCCCTGAAGGGGTAGGCAGAAGAATGCAGAACATTCCCACGTTTCACCGGTTACGTTTACGTCCCACTATGTAATAGGTGGTGAGCCTA
>DWEI01001480.1:0-16564 GCA_018245875.1 Mysoria ambigua
GTAAACGTAACCGGTGAATCGTGGGAATGTTCTGTATTCCTCTGCCTACCCCTTCGGGGATTACAGGCGTGAAGTTACGTTTGTTTTCTACCATTTGAACCTTTGCTTGGATATTCACTTCAAGACAAAAATATATGTCGAGAGTACCAAAAGTACATAGAACAGTGAAAACTACTACCGAGGTACGTGCAATGTGCAATTGGATTCATTAATTTAAACGGCGTTCCTACCGAAATCGGCAACAATTGGAAGCAAATCAAATGGATAATTCGATACTGGAATGGAATACAGATAGGTAAAATGAAATGTACGGGCCAAAATTCGTTTTGTAAATTTTGCTTATTTTAATTTCCCGTGCAATTGTATGGACAATACAAATTTACTTTATTAATATTTTTTATACTTTATTAATATTTAATAAATATTTTTTAATTCTTGGTAACATACTTCAAGTACTTAAATGACAATCAAATGTTATTCACACAAGCATTAGGAAGTACTCTCAAGATGTTTTCTCCATCCATTTGGAACAACGCATTTATTTTTAAAGGTGCGGTTAATTATTTTAACTTCACATTCCACAATATTATGACTGAATTAAAAACCATTAAATTATCACTACTTTTTTACTAATATATATAAATATATCACAACATCAAATAACCGCAATTACATATTTATTGTGCATTTAATATTTACGATCTAAGCATGAGTTCAATACCTAATCTTAATTTGCAAGTTCCAAGTCTTACATGCTCAAACAAACAGTCGCTATACCTGTATAAGTTTAAATGAAACATGCGTCGTTAAAGCAGGAGAAGTATAATTCAAACCGTAGATTAGCCAGTAGGCGCCTCGCAATCAACAATCTCGTGCCAGGCGGCAGTTAACGGAATAAATTAAAACTTGAACGCTCAACACCACGCCGTGGAAGTGTATATCTGCTTACCTAAAAACGTACCAGTCCACGTAGCGAGTAGATCAACTAACACGTTTACCTTCGAACTATTATTGTAATGGTAGTAATATAAAGCGATCTTCAGTTGTTGTAACTGCATGCTCCGTGTGTAATTTTATAAAACGTTTGTTGCGATCTCCCCAGCTGTGTCATTTCGCCCGGAGAGACTTATTAAATTGATGTATAAAATGACAAGATGTGCACTACGTAACATTTGTACATTAAAAAATAATAAAATGCAGTTTTAAATTGTTAAAATAAATCCATGGTAGCGGTAACCAAAAAAAAAACTATGGTCTCTTTTGAGTTGCAAAACCAATACTAAAGGAACCAAACACTACACTTATGCCATTTGCAGCACGAGTAGTGAAAAAAAAACAATAATTGTCGTTGTGAATATCAAGATATTATCATTTTTTGAGGTTTTATCTCAAAAATCACCCCACTGAACAAAAAAATCTCACTTATCTTTTAATAGGATACTCTAAGATGCAGGATGGCTCAATGATGTTTTCCCCCATGATAAGCAAGTGAGAAATAATAATAAAACTCACATTTATTCGCTGAGGTGTACGCCAGGATTTAAACACAGGATCGCGCGGTAAAAGCGATTGTGATTGCGATTTCTATATAAAAAGGATTACAGAAAGAAAAGAAAAACCCAGTATTTTCTTTACCTTTTATTGCTATTTACATAACAGACAATCAATCACACTTTACAATTCCATTTTATTGGCTAGTTGAAACTTAGTAGAACATACCACGTGTGTAATATAAAAGTTAGATTCACATTTACACGTGCGCCGATACGAACGTCTCATTGTTCAATGCTATACATATTCACTAGTTGTAAATGATCAATTTGAAACAATTGTCAGCAAGCCAACAAATTGCAGATTACCTGATTCGAGTCTCTACCGAGTTCAAAATATTGACTTTGTTCTAGTTATCGAATATTTATACATGTGCTAGTAAAATCTGTTTCATAACTAGCTTCCAAAATTACGGGGACTATAAATATATTGCTTTATCATTGATTAATATTCTTACAATGGATACTAAACATTCTGAATCCAATAAATCGGAAACTTTCACGACAAAAATTTATTTATAAAATGTCATTATGTATTATGTATTCGAATGAGAAAATATTGTACAATAAATTTTCTCCAATGAACAATTATTTATTATATTTCGTACAAGTGCCACGATATGATGTGTCGGCGTAACCGACCGTCTTGTCATTCCTCTGTTGAATGAAGCCCTGCTCGCGTGTGCCGGCTGCTACACGACCCGTCGCACGCGCCGAGCGCGTGACGTCACCGCCGCACGCCTCACAAAACAATGAACGCCTTGGAGGCGTGTACATTTCCTCACGTTGATTTCCTTCGCCGTGTTTTACCTAACAAGTACATATACTTTTTTAATATCAGGGGAGCTCGGGACGCCAAAAAGTGACTCATTATGGCAGTACTGAACAACTATGACATGTCGTTATTACCTCTGCGACCCGACTCCACTTCAATGTTTTAAAGTTATGCAAATAGACTTGGAAAAGTTATCTGCTGCTGCTTTACCGTCAAAATCTGTCCCTGCTGACAAGTAGGTACCCTAACCGCACAGTATTAAATAATAAAGATATCTAACAATTGAAAGAAATGCTATATTTTACAAATTACATACAATAGATATAACATAATTCTTTCTAAACATAATGTACTAATTGAATACGAGTACGCTTATTCCGTAGAAAGAGCAACACATCTTAATTTATCATTTCATTACTGACGAGAGTTTAGTTTGAGATCAGAAACTAAGGGTTCAAACTGAAGGTCCAAACTTTGGACGTCCACCCCAACAACTATTACTTCATGCAATCGCGTGTAGACCGGCCCGTCAGACGGGTTAAGCGACAAAATGACCACAAAACCTTGTGTTGTAATTGATACTCGTTTGTTACTTCAAAAACATTTAAAACTGTTCGTACGTTTACCGTTCATTCACAAACAGGCTCGATATTTTTGTGCGAACGTAAATTTCCCTCTGAAAATGCTCAACACTGACCTCAAGATTAAAATAGTCTACAGTACGATTAACATTCTGCTTTAACATAAACACTCGACCGCCTGGAGCTCACGAAGAGTGACCTTGAACATGGCTTAAGCTAATCAGACTTACAGGAGAAACATAAATTAATTTCAATTATACAATTTATCCATGTGTATTACGTAGACATGAAATGTTCAATTCAATATCAAAATACTAGACAAGATTATGGCTAAATTATTACATTCGCACCAAGTAATTGCTGCTTTTATAACTAATAATTGGATGTCGCTCCATCGTTACCTAAACGAATATAATTTGGATATATTTGGCGTTATACACGTGCATTATAAATGTATAAAACGTATAACAATAGTACAATCAGTGGATCTTATGAACGAATCACATTAACATCAATTAAATGATCATTTAAAAAGTAACGTTTTGTTGTAGACTTTTTCGCAAGTTCATAAATTTACGTATAATCGTAAATACATGTCTGTAATGCCCGTCGAGGTGGGAGCAGGAGTACAGCACATTCCCACGTTCCACCAGGTGCGTTCTAGTCCCGGTACACCGCAACTAGACAATCTAACTTTTATAACATCCAATATTATCTGACCCGGAATTGGAACCCAAGACGTCTCGATCGACAATCACTCTTGCAACCAACACGACCAGCGAAAAAATCAATTTATAAATTCTCGTGTACTAAATATCTTGTTTTTATTTATTTACCGAAATATGGGTAAATGTTATGTAAACTAAATGATATTTTAAGAAAGAAAGCCAATACTTGTCTATGGGATCGTTCAAGTATTAGGTGAGGAAATGTTTGAAGGATCTTGGCTCCTGGTCCCCCGTGTAACGCCGCGTAACAGTTCTCTGCGCCCTGCCCAAACGTTACGTAACACCCAAATTACCGTTTTCATCTACAATACCTGTGTTTGCGGAAGTAATACATGAACAAGGGATTTATAAATGGCAATGAAACGCAACGTAACGCTATACAAAACACAAAATTGCGTTAAGTAATACTTGAACGACACATTATCTTTGAAATATTCAAGTTACCTCAGAGGGCGTCAGTGTCATGTACTAATCATACAGGGAATTTGACAATCATTAAGAGCTTCATCGTGAAGCAGCATAATGTACTGTTTACATCAAGAAATGTAACGATTTAATTTACACTTGGAAACATACTATACGATACTTAAAATATGCGGAAAGGTCTGGGCTGTGAGAATTATATTAATTTAATACTAACGCTACTGATGATGCTAATATGGTTTTATTGTATGATCAATATATTTTCGTATATAGTGTAATATTCTACCGAAAGATTTACGAATCACCTAAGACAATAAGAATACGATTATTAATCTGAATAGAATCACTCCAGTAAATGCTATACGATACCGAGTGTAGCGTGCGGCGGACGGAGGACGACCGCCAAAGCTACAGTGCAGGGGCTACGTGGTAACGGACATCTTATCAAACTGTTCGCGATCGATCGGGGACGTGCGAGCGAACGGACAAGTGGACTGTCTGCAGGGAGAGTGACGGTCGGTCGCCGAACACCGCAACGCACCAGAAATAAAATGGTGCATGAACGTATGTAGCAGTGGTGACCGCCTAACATCAGATACGGGTGTGAAGACTAGCGCCAAGATACCGAGGAACCCGTCACAGGTCAGTGCGAGAGTAGACCTCGCTTTAATCAAACATAGGGGGGCCACCGGTCGGCGGCACCACCGCAGCAGAAACATCGTTATCCTTATGGCTACTCCCAGCGGCTCTTCTTCCCGCCCCTGCGCACGCGCTCGGGGCGCGGCGTGTCGGACGCGGGCGGCGCGGCGGGCGCGGGCCGCGCGACGGGCGCCGGCGGCGCGACGTGCGCCGGCGGCACGGCGGGGGCTGGCGCGGGGGGCGCGGCGGGGGCGGGCGGCGCGGGCGTCGTCGCGTTGACGCCGGGCTGCAGCACGGTGCGCGTCTGCTCCCACGAGTGGTCCGTCGACGCTGTGAACTGTAACCGAAATCCCACACTAAACGAATAAATCTTCAAGTTTTTTACTGTAGGTATAAAGGTAGTATGTTACGATGGTGGATAATCAACTTGAAACACCTCTTTGAGAACTAATGACAAAAACATATACATATACATAAATTAAGTGATATTAAGAAACGAAAAAGATATTTCGCTTGCCTGTTACGATTCGCAATATTTTATGTTCTGCATGTGTACGGCCGACGCGTAAGCAAGATGTAATAAAGCGAGGATATACAACAAGACCTGATTGTACTGCGTCCGGAAGGCTTGCTTGAGCGACGCGAGGCGGTCGGTGGCGGGCCCGCTCGTTTTCTCCACCGTCACGGACGGCAGGTCGTCGTTGTACGTGGGCAGGCCGGGCCGCTCCTTATAACTAAACAAAGTATAACGATAAATTACGCAAAGGGTTAAAAGCAACGAATACTAGTCTTATAAATTATAATGATTACTAACTAATCAATAACCAAAGATTTAATACAGATTTTTGTAATATAGTTATAATTCAGATAGATGGTACGCATGATGGAAATTACTTTGCCTCCGATAATTCTGAACTGAGTTCACAGTGGAAAGGTTAAAACGAGACGTTATAAAGGTTATGTGCACACACCCTAGACCACAGCCGCCTATGTTGAGGTTCTTGCCCTTGCCCTTCTTGAAGCGCGACTTCCGGAACCACGCGGACTGCATCGCGAGCTGCATCAGCTCCTCGGGCACCTCCTGCGACACGACACGTGCATGAGGTAGGCGTGTACGTGCGCAGAGCGACGAGCGGCGAGGCGAGGGGGAGCGGGCACGCGCACCTGCTGCGCGGCTTCCAGGTTGCGCAGCAGGTGGCCGGCGAAGTCGCGGTCGTCGTGGCGCGCGAGCAGCGTGTGCGCGTGGCCGCGCACGCCGGCGCGGCCCGTGCGGCCCACGCGGTGCGTGTGCGTGTCGATGTCGCGCGCCACCGTGTAGTTGACGACGGTGCGGATGTGCGGGATGTCGAGGCCGCGCGCTGCAACGTCACCGCCGCCGTTACGACTCTCCAATAGTAAATCCGTACACGATCGATATCGATATCGACCCTTTATCGTTCCACTGTTGTAACATGGGTCTCCTCTCAGAATGAGAGGGTTAAGGCCGTAGTCTGCCACGCTGCCCAAGTGCGGGTTGACAGACTTCACACACCTTAGAGAACATTTTTTTTTACACGTACACGATCAATACTTCATAATACATGTAGTATAAAAAAATATTAAATAATAAAATACGTTAAGACACAACTAGCAGACGAGTAGATGTGCACATGACACGATATACATACAAAATGCAGTATGATATAATTTAGTTGTGGTCACACACACCCGCGACGTCGGTGGCCACGAGGATACTGTTCTCCTGCCGCTTGAAGGCGGTGATGACCTTGTTCCTGTCGGCCTGCTCCATGTCGCCGTGCAGCAGCAGCGCGTCGTACTGCTGCACGCCCAGGTTAGCCGCCGTCTGCTCCGCCTCCAGCTGCGAGTGGGCGACACAATGTTACCGTACGTATAATCATTATAAAATTGAATTCTTCATTCTATGAGCATGATTTCTTTAAAAAAATATTGGCAACTTTAAAAATTGGAAACATTAATATTATGCTCACCTTCTTCGTAACGAATATTAACACACTTCCCGCTGATAGAAATTCTACCAAGTTTTTGAGTAGCCACGACCATTTTTCCTCCGCTTTGTTGAATATTCTGTATAAGA
Organism: Mysoria ambigua; assembly: GCA_018245875.1. Classification (NCBI taxonomy): domain Eukaryota; kingdom Metazoa; phylum Arthropoda; class Insecta; order Lepidoptera; family Hesperiidae; genus Mysoria; species Mysoria ambigua. The sequence goes on from DWEI01001480.1 coordinate 6,792, forward strand.
AAAAATAAATCCATAAATAACACCCACACCTGTTTTCTAAAAATGAACGTTGTCCTGGCAACTATTGAACACTCATCTTTTTAGCATACAACAGGACAAGTTAATTAGAAAATACTTTTGTATATATTTTTTTACCATTATTTTAGACAAATCGAAACTTCTCGTATATCTAGTCTATTTACATTGCTCACACTGGGAACTCTCCACAGTAGAAATAGTGTTGAAAAACGTTCGGAACGACACAGTACATCAGCAAATTGTAACGACCTACGTTACATTATATGATCTGAATAATAAATCGACCTATCCGTAGAACAAAGTTATATAATCGTATAACACCAAAACGTTTATAATGTAGTTATCAATCTAAGCTGACCTATAAGCTTGTATTATATGTATGCTTAGGAAAAGAATCAATCCTCTAGAACAAGTAGGAAAAATGTAAATGCTGATTAATTTATGTGCTTGATAAATTTCAAATCGCTCTCCTGTAAACTAACGATTATGCTGAAGTAACTTTATTCTACAGATAGGTCGAAATGTATATATGTCTATTAGATGTATTCGTATCTGTCTATGTATCTGTATATATAATCTGTAAAATTTCAGGCTTAGATGGATGAGCGTGTAGACGCGATAGCACGGAATTAATATGCGCCCAGCGAACGTGGAAGGGAGTGGCGGCAGGAGGGGGGTGCGTATAGCGCATCTGACCGCACGTGCTGCGTGACGAGGCGCGAGGCCTCGCCGGCGGCGCCGTGCTGCACGCGCACGGGGTCGTGCAGCGCGTCGCGCGCCAGGCGCTCCACGCGGCGCGGGAACGTGGCCGAGAACAGCAGCGCCTGCCGGTCGGGCCGCACGTGGTTGCAGATCGAGCGCACCTGCGGCTCTGCGGGTCACCGTCCCACCGGATAAGTTTCACTATCACTTTAGGACGGATGGGTGGATCGTTCGTTTGTTATTGAAACGCGAAACGCATTTAGGTTACGTGGAAGGAATTAAATATAAAACTATACACAGCTAAACTAATGCTGTCTGATGCTTGAAAGACATCCTTCTGTGTACCTGAAGCTTTTAAATTTAAAATCCTTCAAAATTATTCAAATATATTCAAAAATATTCAAAAATATTCAAAATTATTCAAAAATATTCAATAAAACAAAGGATGATCACATAAGTCAGGGAATATGAAACATTGAAGTAAACAAAATAACAAAATGTGAAATTGTTTTCTAAAATCCTCGTGCCTCCGTATTTCTACTTCTACCCACCGCAATGTTTAAAATATATAATAATATTCTGAAAACTAGACTAATATTATTTTATTGGTTTCAATTAATATATTAATACAAAGGAAAATGAAGACTGCTTATTTTTTATATGAGTAATGTTTAAAACAATGTACACTCACCGAAGCCCATATCAAACATCCTATCAGCTTCGTCCAGCACCAGGTACGTGACGCGCTGCAAGTTGGTCGCTTTACACTTGACCAAGTCTATAACCCGACCTGGTGTGCCCACTATGATTTCTGCACCCCCACCTGGAAGTTGAGTCAGAACATGGTTAATGCCCCACGGATTGTCAATACACCCCTGTCAAAACAAAACACAAGACAACAGTAACTCTCAAGCAATCAAACAGGCATACAGGACCAATGAATAAAAGCTCACAAGTCTTGTTGTGGACAGTATTTGTCTACGAGCTCTATAATCATTTCCTCATTAATCAATTTACTCAATTTAGTCATGACAAAATGTGAAAATCATCCTAGGATTTTACAAACTTGTTATTGTTTTTCAAACCAAACATCAGGGAAGAAACATGAATATGGCAAGTAATATAACAATTCTAAATAATCATTCAAATTTTAATGATCAAGAGATGTCACCTTCCAATGCTTTCGTCTGCTCCCATTTGGAACCGCCGCCGTACGCACACACACATCTGATGTTGTAAACTTTGCCAAATTTTTTCGCTTCCATGTATATCTGAAATATATTATAATCTATGCTATATAATTATACAGAGAAACAAATGGGCCAGTGATAGACATAATGAAATGTATCATATATTTCATCAAAGCAGAAAACAAATGAAATAAACGTAATTTCACGCCTGTAATCCCCCAAAGAGGTAGGCAGTTACTTTTACATCCACTATGGAATAGGTGTTGAGCCTATTGCCATGCATCGGGCACATATCCAGACTCCAACCACGACCAGAATTCTAATTAGATTTTCTAGCAGAAGAAAATTTTCTAATTAGAAAATTTTGTAACGTTCGACCCGGGAATCCAACCCGGGACCTCCCGATCGTCAGTCACACTTGCAACCAACACGACCAATGAGGCAGTCAACTTTATTGTAATAAAAATAAACTTTATTGTAATGAAATTAAAAATATATATATTTGTCTATTTCATACTTGTTGAGCCAGCTCCCTAGTGGGCGCTAATATAAGTCCAATAGGCCCATCCCCTGGCGCCAACTCTTTCTGGTCCATGATGTGCACAAGCAGAGGCCAGAGAAATGCTGCTGTCTTACCGGAACCCGTGCGAGCAATACCTGAAATAAAGGATCACATGCATCCCTTCATCTTCACGCCAAGTCCCTCACAGAATAGGCAGAAAGCACCAAGTCCCAAATATCTCTCTCCTAACATATCTGGGTACCTAAAATATGACATATTTTTAATAAATTACATCACAGGAAACAAAGCTAATCAATTTTACCATCTCAAGAACTCGAGCCGAGAAAAATCAGAATTAAATAGGACACCCTATTGATTTTATAGGTCACACAAACATTACAAAAAATTTACTTAACAAGTTGTACAATATTGACGGTGTGTATAATAACTGTGTATGGCTTTAGTGGGATAAGGAAATTATAATCCTTATTGTTGATAGACAGATATAAAATGTCCTCAAAACACATTAGCACCAGCAGCATTATATATTAGATATATCTGCCAACAAACAAATCATAATCAATAAATAAGAGAAGAGCTATAAGACAATAGACTGTGTGTGGTATAGTTACATTACATACCTCATCACCATTATGATCAACCTCAGTCCACTGCTGGACATATGTCTTACCTGACGATTATTACGCATAATTCCCACATTGGACATGCAGATTGGGGATCACACAACATAATTTCTAACACCATCTATGTTAAGATTGGGAAATTTTGCAGTGTCTGGGCAGACTGTGTTGGATTTAGTTGCTTCTTACCAGACTCTGGTATCCCAGTATGAGGTTGAGAGATGTGTTCTGTCTCAACCTTGACACAAATGTTTACATACCTATAAGATCTCGTCCTGAAAGTGCAGCCGGCACCCCAGCGGCCTGCACTGGGGTCGGCTGGGTGTACTCTGATTTGCGTATAGCTTTCATGAGTTGCTCATCAAACCCTAGATGGGCAAAGCTGGTCACTGGTCGAGGTGGGTCCGGCCCTGATACCTATGATTAAACATATATATAGTACTTACACATAGTGTATTGACATACCTGTTTCATATAAAGTAAGTCCAAAACAACAGTTTTTCAGCGGTTACAGTCCTACCTAATTCATCAAAATTACACTCCTATTAAAAGCATTATTTACCAATCAAACTGGGCCTATAAACCTGTTTTATTGCACTACTGTCTGGTTCTTTCTATGTGACCATATTATTTAAACATCCATTACTTAATACGAAACCTTTTTGGGTCGCCTAATGCCTTAGGACACATGGCCATGAGTTCCAAAAACAAACAGAACCAGTGCTATGATGACCTAGGGTACAATAAACCCCATATTTAAATTTGTGAACACACAGTCATATACACCTTTTTAGATTTCAATATTCAGCAATATTTTTATAAGGTGGTAATTGAATCCATGACTCCCTGTTCAGCAGCTTATTGAAATTGTTAAAACAGTATTAATACTATCATTTCACTGCTACACTGTGCTAAAAATCTACCTCCTACTCCCACAAGTAAAAATCAAACTTTTAATTCCTCAAAGAGATACGCAGAGGAATATAGTACTTGTATGTTTGTCCCATGGAATCCTTGCTGAGCCTTTTGCCATATTGGACACAAATCCTGCTTGTGAGCTGGGAGCTGGGAAATTCAAGTTAGAAAATCCTATGATGGTCCCCACACCAAACCTGCCCCAGGGGTTGCAACCAGGACCTTTCTCTCCACAATCATACTTGCAAGTGCTACAGCAATGGGGCTGTAAGCAAATTTATGTGACTTATTAGATTTATATGTCAACACCACTTTGTGTATTCATTTTGCATACCTTGACTCCTAGATGCTTTTTCAAATCTTCCACCTGTTGCGTAGTTAAATTCTCAATCTCCTCATGTTGAGTGTAAAAATTCTTTTCAAAAGGCTCATATGTTATCTCTGAATGATCTATAGGAGGTAGAGGGTCTATAAATTTCTTTTTAGGCGGGGGTATTGGATTTCCATCCTCATCGTATTCTACCTCCACATCTGATCCATCGTCAGCTGTGGTTAGTGGATTGTCTTCCATATATCTATAAAAACAAAGGTCATTTTTAACTTGAACAAATTATGAATAATAAATGGATCACTAACGCTTTAATCCTCTTACTCTCAGTGGAGACTGAAATAAAAAAGTGAAATGACAAACAAGTCTAATAACAGGTAATTAAAAACCTCTGACAAAGAAGAATTAAACATTTTAAACCAAAATTCAGAACGATTAGCTTCAATATTGGCTGAGATCCTATCACATGTTCTAATGAGAGCCATAGACAAGACTGATTTCCATTGTAAAATAAAGCATTACAATTCTTTCATCAATGTATCCTAGGCACAACAAACACACTTGTAAATTCTAAAACTCCCTGTGACTTTTGCATTGGGAATTAAGAGTATAAATAAACAAAGATTAAACATAGGGGACAAATATATAATAGCATTGCAAAACCTCAGAACTGAACTTTACTCAACACAATACCTATAAAAATACCTATAAAAAATGCAGTACTATATGTATAAGCCTCCACGATAACTAAGCTCACAAGAATGACTCACTTGTAATAACTCTCCTCATCGTCCATGTCATCAATGTCACCCCTAGTCCCTCTGCCACTGTCACCTTTCCCGCTGGCTTCATTCTCCTTACTAGCCACCAGGTCTTTGGCTGCTTGCTGCTCTAACCCTGCCATGTATGCATCTAATGGATCCTCTTCATCATCATCATTACCCTAGAAACATTAAAATTATACAATGTAATTCAAACAGAGACTATAGAGAGTTGTGCCTTTTTTTAATTTTTGTAATAATTTTACAAAACAAATTTAAAATGTTAAATGTATTACATGTGATTTAAAATATATACATAACAAGCAGGTATAATGATAACTATATTGACTCAATTTCTTAGCCTTGTGTCTACTAAAAAAAATTAAACCAAAAAAACTGATAACTTACAGAAGTATCCCTATATGGTAACAGTAATTTATACTATTATTACCTAAATGATAAGGCTATTGTTATCACCTTCCAAGAGTGAAATTCAATTAAATATTTATCAATTACATCCACAATGGTCTTAGAGTTAAAGGCATGTTTTCTCACCCTAGAACTAGATGCTTTTACAGTTGTAGGGCTTCCAGGAGCTGGGATGTACGCCAAGGATGGTGCTTGCGGCTCATCATCATCATCAAAATATCTGAAAAGATGAAGTTATTGTAACAAATTAATATCATATATAATTCACCAAACTTTATGACTAATATATGTCTGTATCTCAAGTATTTACTTCGTAAATCTGATCGTAACTTATCGTGTGTAATATATAACGCCGAAACAGGAGAAGAAAAATATACAATTGCATAAATGCTGTATATGATGTCTAACTGGAATTAAAACACTCACTCATCTTCTGTCTTAGCCCGTTTTTTCCCTAAAGAGCCGAAGTTTCCTGTAACGGCGTTCTGGGTGATCGAACTCATGGTCGAGTACCCCTGCTTGGACAACCCCGATGTTGGAGGTGGGACCGCATGCATCGGCGTGGTTGGTGGAGGCACCGCGTGAAGAGAAATGTTAGACGGATTCCTCTTCGGCATCGTGAAGCCCGCAAACCCGAACCCTTTGCCTCCACTTCCACCCGAATTGTAACTCATTATGAATTTGTGAAACTATATTTAACCACAACACGATCTAAACGATCATAACAATTGTAAGGTTAATCCACAGCACAACATAAATTAATAACACACTAAACAGTGTCACTAGTATTTTTCAACATAGATAAAACTGTTTGTAGCAACGAAATTAAATGAAACAATATACTTTTCGGCATATACCAAAATATCGACATTCGACATCTAATAAAATGTCAAATAAACGCCAAACTATTAGCAGAGTTGCTATTTACAAACCACCTGATTTATGTTTTATAAGCTTTATTGAATGTTTTATTTAACATTTTATTTTCCCTTTATACCTATATTTCTGTACACAATTAATTCTTAATATCAAATACTGCAAATAAAGGATTCTAGTAATAACCCCTTGTCCTTCTACTTGGAATTTCTTTAAATGTATTACTTAACCTCAAATACCTCTAAAACTTGTGGAAGCATAAGAAACGCTGATGTTCGATTTCGAATTATTTACCAAGTGTTTAGTTTAATTTTTTTTATCAGACCTCAAAACAACAGCCTCGCGTTTGTCTACAATTTCACCTGTTTCATGTTAAATAAGATATAGCCTAGGATATAACACGGTACCCAACGATAATCTTACTCAGTCTGTAGTATAAAAGTACAAACGATTTAGCGAAACGCTTCGTCCATTACACGGTATTTAACTAAATCAGTTAAGTATTAATATTATCGTATTATTATTATAAATATTAACATAAAGGCCAAGATCCACAATTAGTTATAGCGCTTGAGGAAAAAGAAGAATATAATTATTGCTATCTTTAATCTTAACTTATGAAATGAATGTACAGTACAGTTTTATGAATTCATGATACCAGTGGAACGCGACTTCATAGTTTAATTTGATCATGACTTGTGTATGTGTCGTTTACACACATGTTTATTGTCTAGTTTGACAGCTTACGGCCTGCGGCCTTTACTGCATAACAGTAGGTGGTAATATTTATTGTCGTCTTTTGCGTTGTATATTATTGTCTGACAAGTATTCTTTGCTGCGTAGAAATGTATTTAAAATTGTGTTCTCTCATATTTATGCTCCTGGCTATCAGCAACGTGGAAGCATCGCAAGGCTATGATTTTGGAGACTTTTTAGCAACTGTTTTGGGTATCGGAATAGCTGTCATAGGAATACTGGCCTGTTTAGGCAATTACGCGAGACAGAAAGCAAGAAACGAGTTCATTTGAGATACTGGTAAGTAACTATTAACTAATCAAGGTTAACAACTGGTTAACGATACTTTATTTTCGGTTGTATTCGAACTATAAGGAAAATTAATACGTTTGTTTTATATTTTAATATCAGCAGTTTCGATATCTTATGAAAGTGATGCTATTTATTTGGTGGGAAATAATCATGGTTGCCTATAAATCGATACGTAAATAAGCAGTAGTAATAACTGACTAGAAGTAACGAATAAGCTACTATTCTTGGCTATTATAACACTTTATAACAAAATATTTGTTAATAAAATAATACAGTCAAATATAAGAAATGTCTATATATTGAACAAATGTATAGGACAATTTTAACCACACAAATTCAAATTAGTATGTGAACATAAAATGTCAAAAACATTGTTTAATGTAACAACATCTGACTCATCTCATGACTATAATTACATTTTTGGAACAGCACATTTAAAAAATATGAAAAAATGTTCTAAGGATTCTTTCAACTACAATTTTAAACAATTATATTTATTTAATTAACTGTTGCTTTATATTCTTTTATTTCAGATGACAATGAGGCTACACATTGTCAACACATCACTCAAGCACCATTATTGTATGTATAAATCTGATGAATACTAGGGTTTAGATATTAAATGTCTCAGTATAACTTTAATTGAAGATCTCGACAATCTGTATATTTTTCAAACACCTAATAAAATAAGTAATTAGAATGTATCTCATCTCATAGTATCAATATAATAAAATTGAATAACAATATAATAAAACCATTAAAGATCCACATATAATGACATCATACATTTTAAAATGTATCAAAAAGATGTTTTTTTAATTGACTTTAATTTTACGAGCAACAGCATTGAGAGTTACTAGTGTAATTTCACTAAATGTTAGTGTCATTATTTATATTTTAACGGTCCCTACATACAAAAAGACAGGCCAAAAACCAAGGTTTACAGGAGAGTGTAATCCATGTTCAAACCTTACCTATTCTTGAAAGAAAAAATCTTATATAGGTATGAGCATATGGACAACATAAACCCATAAATACAATTAAAAAATTGCCCCTCTTGACATGTTTTTATTTACATAGGGACCATCAATTTGTAACTTTCAAGGATGTATTAATAAAAATATACTGTATTAAAAAAAGTCAATAAATTGGCACCATTTTTTCATAGCAAGCAGTTTAGCATTTAGCTGAAGTATTTTGTATAAATCATATTTTGTAGTAAAGATATGGCATAATATTAAATACCAAATAACATCAGGTACTTTTAATGAAGCTGTAGTGTATGTAGTTTTGAATGTTCATTATACTCGAATATAATTGATATCTAAAAATATGTATTGTTCAAGTTCATATATGTTATAGCATATTCTGAAAGTGTTGAATCTTATAAATAAGTACCATGATTATTTTGGATCTGTTGTATAAATGATAAGTATGTATTAGAAATTGGTTAATAAACTTAATACCAATTACAATATGAGTTTGTTTTTATCCTGCAGCTGTATTTTCAATACTATCTGATATTTTTTAGTGACACCTGCTTTCTGATCTTTTTGTTGCAGAAATTTTTATCTGAAAAATTTTGCTTGCTAAATTCTAAATACATCTGTACCTCAATTTACTAAATGGATTAAAAACACTGATAATCCTATCTAAATACCAAAAGTTAAAACAATTATATTATGAATGGATCAACATCTTGTCTTATCTATTTTTACCTCCCACTTCTAGAATAATGTCTATTTCCCGTTCCATCGTTCATTTAAAAAATATATTTGGTAAGTTAAACTATTAGAATGTTTTAACTTGAAGCAGAAATTTTCATAATAAAAATTAATAATACACAGAAATCTGTCATGCAATAAGCATTTAACTATGTAGATGATAGTACCTACACTATATTACATACTTTCTTATCTACAACTATTAATGTGTATGTTTTGAATTAGTGGTGTAATAAATATCCCTTTTTGAACATTCGCAAATGTGAATGTGAATATTAAATTTTTAATAGAAAATTTCATAGAATTTGTATTTATTTACATTGTATTATACATTTTTTGTGTTACATTTTTTTCTGATATTCATATTCACAATATTGACTGACTGGTTGGTCGTGTTGGTTGCAGGTGCGACTGACGATCAGGAGGTCCAGGGTCAAACACTACAAAATTTTCTAATTTAGATTTTCTAGTAGTGTTTCGGAGTCTGGATATGTGCCCGATGTATAGGCTCACAACCTATTCCATAGTGGGACGTAAACGTAACTGGTGAATTGTGGGAATGGTCTGCATTCTTCTGCCTACCCCTTTGGGGATTACAGGCGTGAATTTACGTCATATTCGCAGGAATTTTGCGAATGCG
>DWEI01001481.1:0-16561 GCA_018245875.1 Mysoria ambigua
ATTAACATTAAAATTGGAAGTAATTTAAAACATTTAGTGATTTATTATTTTTTATTATTATATCTGTCTCCCGAGGCACCTGACGTCGAGATATAATAATAAAAAATAATAAATCACTAAATGTTTTAAATTACTTCCAATTTTAATGTTAATTGTTTTATTGACAGAAATGTATGCGTATAAAAGTGTGGACGTCGCGATTAGGCTTGTGTAGAATGGAGTTAAGTTATAGCTGTGCTGAAGAAAAATTATGAACTTACAAATATAAACAAAGATGAAAATTACATTAAAACCGATTCATTATTAGCCCCATTTCTATCGGACCATCTGTTGAACATAGTGCGTCATACATTGTACAAGCCACGGATATAATATTTAATGATAGGGTTAAATAGATTTGTCCTTTTCAATCCTCGTGAAGGAACACCGGGCACAGCGCCGCATCCGCCGTTGTATTGCGAGGCATGCTTACGTTTCCAGGAGGCGGCTGTGGTCTCATCTGCTCCAGCAGCGGCAGCAGCGCGAGCGGCGGCCCCGGGTACATCGAGTGCTGGCCGCGCCGCACCATCTCCTGCCGACGCATGTGCTCTTGCTGTAATCTCTGTAGCTCCAGTTCCGCTGATACATTTCCAATGTTCTGTGGACAAAGGATTAAAGTTAGATTGCGTTTACTTATACAGATCAACAAACGAATTATTAATAGGTCTATACATTGTGTTTGTTAGTTGCTTTAAATTATAAGAAACTGATAACATTTTGTTACGGGACATTGCTTTTATCGCAACTGAGAGAAGTTCAAAGCTCCATCTGTAAATTCGCGCTAGTGTGTTAGAAATATGAATAGGAAGCCATTATATCAGGCAATAATTTTTAATCCTTTTGGAGGCATTTGTATATATACACTTACACTCATTATACTCACGCGAATATGCATAGAGTTGCTTAACGTTATAGATCGTTTATGATCCTCAATGTTTTATATATTTCACATATATAATATCAAAGGATGTTATTAAGTTTCTTAACTCGTTTTTAATTTTTCAGATAACATTTTAAGGAAATCAATCGAAACACATATCATAACAATCAGCGCCCAGGTATCTAAAATGACAGCACTGTAAAATTAAAAAATGTGTATAGAGTACAATATTAAGTACGCCACGCATGCAACCGCAACAAGACAAAAAGCTCGCATAACGACCGGCCCTTAAATTGCCGTATTTCGGCAATCAGTCTCAACGAGAGATCTCTCTGCGCGAAATTTGTTCTTCGCGATATATTGCACACTTAAGTTCCTTCCATGACAAAGAGTTCCTTAAATGTGGACACAAATCAACCGAACGGGACGCTCACTAAATCTTTGCGCCCATAAACAGAGTTCCAAAAAAAAAGGAAACTTCGATTAATTGCGCGGGAGACGTGACGAATACTACAATATACATTTTATCGGCTCTTCATTAAGGCCTTATTGAATCGTTAATGGCTGTACGTTGTAAGGTGACGAAACCGAAACAACCCGACGAGCCGTATTTCCGGACGAGTGACGACGATTTCGTGTGAGAATTATGAAAAGGGATCGCGAACTGTAAACAGTTCGTGTGACATTACGTTGCAAGTGACAGATGACCGCCGACCGCTAAAAGGAAAAAGCGCTAATGGAAGACAAAAGCGAATGCATAAATAAACATGACACAATCGTGCGAATAAAAGGAGCGCGTCGTACGGCCGTAACAGGCGCCGTGAACGTTCCGCGCAGTCCGGAGCGCCACTGGTAATCGACCAAGTTTTTCCATCGGCAGACAAATTGCCGTCATAACCGAACGGATTAAACTTTTTATTAAAAACAACAAACTGAGCATAATGTATGGCTGTAATCGGCTAGGGACAGATGTTCCCGAATAACGTGTGCGATTTATCTAATGTAAAAAGACTTTTATTTAATAGCTTAGCCAAGATGTCCTAGCAATTGGCGCTTATATTTCACACGCGGCAGTCGTTCTGGCGTTTCGACCGCATTTTGATAGCGTTATTAATGTAAGAGACGACATAAAAATGCGATTTTTGATCGAGTGGACCAGCTGCGAGGTAACAATTTATTGTAGTTCACGCGCAGGTGGGACCGACGGTGATGGAATTATTGGAGACGGAATGTTTGATACGCTCAGAAAAGTTTAGTGAACGTCGTAAAATCGATCGATATAATAGCTGTTTCGCCAATGGAGTCTTTATGCCGTGACGTACGCACCGTTTTCCTATCAACAAAGATGGTTGACTATATAAATAAACTGGAAAACATACTATGTGTCATTGCGTCCTTGGCAATACTCGTATAACAGAGCGCAGATGAGTTTCATAACACGATATAGCGCGGCTACTTAAAGATTACACTGGTAGACCCCATTCACGGATTGAGTTAAATTCTTAAAAACTCAATAAATCGTAATTAAGCTATTGTCAAAGGGCGAGATGAAGTATAAGAGAAACAGATGAAAGCGTGGATTATGTTGAGGCATACATCAAAAAGTGGATACTTGAGGAGTTTAATATTGTAGCGAGAACCGACAAAGAGATCAGAGCTGACGACCGGACATACCATGACATAATTTATAAAGCCGGGAGCCCATATCAAAATAGTGTAATCCTAGTTTTTGATCATAATACACGCGATTTTAATGCTTGCGCCGATCGAATTAAGATCCATGCTTATAACAAGCGGTGATTTGGTGAAAATACTCTGAAAGATGTATAATGAAACAGACGTCACATTGACGTAAGAGATGCAAAATCTTAGATGAAATCATAATATTTACTGTCACTAGTCGACATGTCCTCATTCCTGGATATATTATTCCAGTCATTGAATTAGATTTTGTTGCTCAATTATTAGGAAATCCCCAACGAATATAGCCCACATCTAAAGGATTGTATTTAAATGAATTATGTACATAGTCGTAAAGTTATTGACTCGTGTTTTAACAAGAACAAATATGTTTTTTTTGAACATTTACGTGTATACCTTAATTATGGCGTATTTTTCGGAAGTGTAATAGAATTCCGTGATTATTTTTTATATAAAATACACATGTTTTCCGTGTAATACGTCCTACATATTTGTGTTTATTCTATTTTTACAAGGATGGCCTCTTTGATAAACGAACACTCTTCAAACGAAATTGTACAACCCTGTTAGTCCGAAATTCATGTTTTTTTTAATCAATCATGATAGAAAATTAATAATACAGAAATAGCTTGTATATGGACAAAAGCGGCTAAAGTAAAATTATATAAAGTCAGCCTTCTCAAAAATAACATTGACATAAAAAAATGTTATCTTCATCTTAGTGTAAATTCGTAATTTTAGATAGACTGGGTTACCTATAGCGCAATGACAAACACTGACACACAGGAATATAAAGGTAGGTATAGTAAAGTTTGCGAATTGTGAAAAACGGCAGGAAATTGGGAGCCGAATGACTTCATATGAAAAATAGAGACTAACGCTGTACCAAGAACATACAGACCGATGTACATTATATATAATAGTTAAGAATATATTTATTAAACATAATTATATACCATCACAAAGCTAAAAGCCAAAAATTAAACCTGACGATAGAAATGCTCACGCATTCAAATATGTGTAATATTTACAAAACATATTTTCCATAAATACGACGCAATTGTGAAAATCCACTATTATTCGTACACATATCACATGGACATAATATTATAATAAGCGATACACAGATGTGTTTTGATGAATCCTAACGAAGATTTTTCACTCTAACTATAAATAGATTATGTTTTAAAAATGTAACATGTGTATTCGATAACGGTACATTTTTTTATAGCGTATTAGTGACTCATTCCCCTACTTTGTAAGTGCGGGTACAAAGTGTTGATAATTTAAATGATGCCGATAAAAGGCTGCACCGTCCCGCGGGTGATACAAAGGGCAGTGCGGTGCGCGATGCGATGACATATCAAAACGAATCGCTAATGCACAAAGCCTGGCTCGCGGGGGAATGGAGTGGTACCAAAACGTATTTTTATTTCATATTCAGTGGCATTCTTGCGTTTCTTTATACCACATTGGCTTATATTCGTGTATATAGTGTTCGCTTCTATTACGCCAATGATATTTAACCTGGCTTTTTACACCATATTTGGCGATATTTTGACTCGGCTATGAGATCTAGCATATCCCTATTTTTTCTCCGTCTTAGAAAAATCCGTAACAATGCTGATAAATCACAATTACACAAGCGAATATTTTTAACAATTTAATCGTCGTAGGGAAACTACATTGCATTTGAATTTTATTAGCATGCATTTTAATCTGATGGAAAAGCTTTAAGGTCCAATCAGTCATAACGCTGAATGCCGAAACGGGGGATATGGGGTCGAATCCCACTCAGGACAAATATTTACTTGACCGCTACGAGTATTCTTATCTATTTGTATGTAGGTATGTGGAAAAGTCAATACTTATGTAGAGTATCGACTGTTGCATTTATAACCTACTTTACAATAGTGCTTATGACGTATTTACAATAAATGAACTTTACCTAACTCAACAAGAGATTGAGTCACGTAGGCCGAGCCACAATACCAACAAACTAGTCAGGAGTAAAACTTTATGATAATTATGTCTAGAATACACAAGCTATCTCTATGTTTCTTGCAAAAAAAACGCATTACAATATGATGCTCTAAAACATTATCCCTTTTAAAATAAACGCACATTTACTCACAGCATCAAGTGATGAGGCAACTCCATTCCTCTCGGTTCGAATGCGTTTTAATATCGAGAACAGATTGCACAATGACTATGTGAATTAATTATTACGTCCCGTTGCAGTGAAGACTCGTCCGCGATCGCGCGATTAGCGGCGCGACGGCCTAGCTTCGTGGTAACTTGGGTAAAGACCCCATCAAGTTATGCTAGACCTGATTATGCCGTTCAGCAGTACAAATTTGAATGCAAATTCTGAAGAAGAAAAGGTATGAATGTAAATGATTAGTCTAAGGTTATTGTTATGATAATATTTGAAGGTATGTAGAGACCTATACATAGACACGAAATCTTTGGTCATAATCTATATATACGTATGTAATTGCTACAGATATTACAATAAATATAACCAAAAAAAATCAGAATCTGTTCTACGGGAATTTTAACTGTAGTTAATCACGGCAGGTACAACATATTATGTAATAAGGTGCACATATTGGTTTTGACCAATGTGCTCTTCAGGGCACAAATATAAAAGACCGTACCGAAGCTTTCGAGCGTCAGAGTGTGATGGATGAATTAATCGTTGAACCCGACTTTCGAATGCCGTCTCGCCGAGACTGACCTCACGCGCGGTCTCGTTGACCACACTCGCGCGAGTACTACGTCGCGGGGGATTGCAACCTAGAGCTTTTTTATATTATACAATCATCATTAGCAGTGGTATCATTTGTTATGTTATATAGTATACTTAGTCGAACAATGTATACCATATAACATAACAACAATATATTCTAATATGGGAAAGCAGATGACATTAAAAATTCACAACCGTGGACAGACCACGACAGCACTCAACTTCAAAAGTGACTAGAAATTTTGTAATCAGTGGTTTACGGTTCTACGTACTATTTTATTGTACCGCGTGTCTCAACTATAACCACCTGCAACATTTTAAATCCAAACACGACTACAAAGTTACCGGTGTTAGGCTGCGGTCATAGGCGTTTTGATGGAGCCATCGCAGGCGTTGGACTGAATCGTACACGGTGTCCTATTTAAAAAGCTTCATACACTGTACCGTTAAGTAAATACGCAGATCAATTTTTTTTTTGGTTCGAAATTAGAATGTGAAAATAATGTTCTTAAAATATATCATCGTATGTCTATTTATTATAAGAAAATTCGGAAAAATTATGGTTTACATTTTATTTTCATTTGTTATATGTACCTAATACATGATACACTGAAGAGCCAAAACAGTTGTCGACCCCTGACTGCGGTGTGCCTACTTAAGTTAATGCGGAACGAACTATTACATGCACAAGTTTTGACAACTACCAATTAAACTGTCAGATGTGGCGAATGTCAGATCTCATCGGATTATTGTGATGCAAATGTACAGAAGAAGGACACACGAGGATTAGATAGGCCTTGACGTTACATACTCATCCGTCCGCTTCTGGACCACTTTTCTTATGGTATTATACGAAATATTAAGTTCGTGAAATGTACCCACATTTTTGATCAAATTTTTAAATTGTGAACGTTGGAATACCCGCACTGTGCAGTGTTTGTTATCTATTAAAAAGTATCAAACTGCCTATTACCGGATGTGCAATCTGCAATGCATGCAGACATAATACGATGAAACCCTTTTATAGGGCCACCGACTGTCTATTGAATTAGTTGCCTATTAGCTAAGAACTCCTCTGTATTCTTAGTCAACCGTATTCTTGAGATGGTTATCCATCAACCAGTATTTTCGATAGCTAACCACCACTTACGATAGCGAAGAAGATTGCTAAATCTTCTATTGGCACGCCTTCGTGAAATGAACGTGCAAACATTTTGACAAGGACCAATTAAACTGTCGTGTGTTGCGAATGTCGCTATACAAGCCCCCCGCCCGACTCTCCGCGGGACGCCGTCAGACTTGCGAGAGATAAATCTCCCTCGTGTTATTGTGATGCATCATGAGTCGTGGTTTTTAATGGCCAATGCACTGATCGTATCTGCCATCAGCGATGCAGTGATTATGCGTTTCGCATGATGTTCCCCATGTTTTATGGTGTTTGTTGTGATTATAGAATAATGAAAGGAAATACGTTTCGAGCTATTGGATCGATGTGATGAGAGTTTTCAAAGGGTATTTAAAATTTACTTTATTCAAATTGTTTTAGCAAACTAAACATGTTGATGGTCATACGTGATACTGATTTTATATACCTCTGATCAGAGTTAACAAAATTACATATTTAACATGTTTTTATATTCACATTACATATTTTTGCCATTCCCATTACTCTTAAATATTCCTCCATTGTCTTAAAAGGAAGCTGATGATGGGTCAACAAAGAAGTAAGGCAACGGAACTACACATTAAAAACATAACGAATACACCAAATAAATTCATACATCGACTGCCGCATCGGAGCGATACTCATTCAAATCAACTCAAGAACGCGACCGCAAATTCGAAAACTTTCAACCACACCCTCATTATTCGGTCGCGAACAATCAAACATAAGCACTCAAAAAGACACAAGTCGAGCGAGGGAGGCCGGAGTGTGCGCCGTTGTTCTCCGGGCCCCCGACGACCAAATTAGCGGCGCGGTCGCACGCCGGCCCAGCGCGTGCTACATGGGCTCGAAACACTTTGATCGCGCAAGTATCCCGGATCGACAATAAAATATTGCGAATGCTCACCTACGTTTCCCCGCTATTTATGTACGTATTGGGTTGTAATAATAAAACCGTCGTGCTCATTAGTAGGGTGAGTTTAATGTTTGTTGATTGTTCGTGAAAGATTTTCTTGCAATGCTCACGTTTAGATTGATTAGACTTTCTTGCAATAATTTACTATTATGATGCATAGAAAGATGCACGCCCACATGTGATAATATTCTGCGCTACGTGCTATTATTTATCTTTTGCTAAGATATAATGATAAATAGGCAAGATAATGTTCTTTTATCATCCGTTACAGGTGTTTACTGTCTTAGATATTTATGGCTAGCCTCAAATAAGACCGCGTGAGTCATAAAGGTCAATCACTTCAGTGCTACGATTAGTTATTAAGTTCAGTTATTTTTATAGCATAATTATCTATATTATCTGTAATTGAACTAAAAATCCCATCGTGATCAATCAGATATGAGCCGGTGGCTCGAAAAAAATAAACAGTAATCATCGGAAATTCGTCATTCATGTCGTAACAACTTGATATTTTTAATTTTATTGTGATAGCTGTTTTAAATATCATACGGAAATGCATCTGAAAACCTCTGCGTCCAGAGGTGAAGACCGTAGACAAGATGGGCAGATAGCACAGCGTTGGACTTGCCTGCAGTTTCCGCGAACGACGTGTCCAATCGCTCGAAGTACGCAGAGGATACGGAAAGCTGACCCCATGATTAGATGGGATAAATAATGCCCAGGAGATAGGCAGAGACATACCAAATATCCCAATGAACATTTTAGACTAATATAGCGTATATAATAAAATCCTAATCAACACATAATACCAATATTCATATGTTTTCGTTTTCCTAATGTTATCTCAGGTGACCATTATTTTATTATTAGAAGCGATCTTTAGGAGTTTAATGTTTAACAGGCAATATAAATTATTTAAAAAAATCAACCTGGCAAATGTCTGAACATTTTGAAATTCTGTTTTAACATTGTTTCTCCTTCGCATGTCATTAAAAAATGCGTCGCATTTAATTAACAATTAGGCAAACCAGAGCGAACTCGAGGGGGATGTTAAAAGGAACTATTAACATAATGTAATTTACAAAAAAGGAGAGCTTCGTACATGTGCTTCTAATCTAGATTAATGTATTTTTGGAGCAGTAGAAAAAATATTGATCTTATGAGGAAGTTAAGTATTCGAAAACGGCATGCACGAAGAGAGTGATAAATGTGGAAGGAGAACGAAAGGTGTGTAGGTTAGAGATATTTGGCACTCAGTGCCAGCCACCAAGCCGGTAAGGGACATTGTGTGATGATATTACATACTAACTATTGTTTTTTCTGGAGAGGATGTGGAGCTACCATACAAACTGATATATAACGTACCATTATAACTGTCGCGTGCTGAGATGCAGTAAAAACACAAGT
Organism: Mysoria ambigua; assembly: GCA_018245875.1. Lineage (NCBI taxonomy): Eukaryota > Metazoa > Arthropoda > Insecta > Lepidoptera > Hesperiidae > Mysoria > Mysoria ambigua. The sequence continues at coordinate 8,861 of DWEI01001481.1, forward strand.
CTGGATAATCGAAGCTGTCAAATCTTTTAATGTGATTTCAAATTGTTGAGAAATATTCAGTTGTTGTGTTGCCAATTTGATAGCGGTAGCTCGTATCGTCGTCTACTATTTTTAACAAGTAACACGAAATATCATTGAATAGACCTATTTAGATAATTTTAATAAGCAATTAAATAAAAAAAACAAGATATTTAAAGCTAGTGTAACATTAGAGATGTGTTTTCAAGTGAGACACGATAAAGTGTTTGTAGCTATATAACTGTTGTATTGGTTTTGAAATGAAAACAAGATATGAAGTTGAAAAAAGTATGTAGACAAATCATTATTTTTCAATTAAAAATCACCTTCTATATTTAAGAATCTAAGCCGAGCGTGTCACTAATTATGCGATGTCAAGCGAGTGAATTAAATGTGGAAATTGTTCACCGATATTTATATAAAACAGTTGATATAATAATGATTTGATCTCAAGATGCGGATTGAAAACTATTTTGTCACAGGTTTCACACCAGTTGGATAACCCAGTTCTAGAACTCCAGGTACATTATCTCGAAACTACCCTATTATATTTTCTAGTTAAAATTTCCAGCAGTGGCTGTGATGAATTTGTCCCCGGTCTGTGGCAATAGGCTCACCATCTTTTCCATGGTCAGTCTTAACCGTAACTAGTGTAACTTGCCACTGAACTACTTTCCTGTGCGTACTGGTGATTCTAGGCGTGATGTTATCTTTTGTGTAGTTTATTCTACCCAGTGAAAAATCAGAACTCTATCCGCGGCCCAAATTGTCCACGAATTCCAGCTTATAAGCATTAAATTCAAAACAGCACCACCGTATCAGTGTGAATAAATAACACGGCGATAAACAAAAGGAGACCCCAAAGCTGTAGGGACGTGCAACTCCCGCGAGGTTAGCTCAAACAGAACAACCCCCGGCCCCCGACCCCTATCCGCCACCCCCTTGTCTTGCCTCTTGCCGGTTCTTGCCTATTCCCGGATGCTCGTCCCACTTCAGCTTTTCTTTTATTCCTTACCTACTCTTATGTTTATTTTTGTTTTCCGTTAGCCAGCAGAAATAATAGCGTTCGTTTTATGCGGATCTTCCCTCAGCTAGTTATGGATTCAGTTTTAAAATAAAAATATACTTGTACTGTTGAATAAGAAAATTATTTAGTTAAAAAAATATTTACACCACAACCATAGTGTTTTACATGTTTTTTGCAAATATTTAAAGTAACCATAAATAATACGACGATATCGGTATAAATTGTCTGCTACAAAAATACATCCTCAATCAGCCAGTAGGTACATGTCTAAATAACATTTTTATGACAGCATGTTCTCATTAAACTATGTATATTACATATTTTATACGATATGGTGTATCTTATGAAAGAATTATTATCTGCTTTCATCGTATCTTTCCACTTGGCGCCGCCATCAGACTTATTTTATTGGCCTACGCAGTCACATCTACACAACATTTTCGCGCACCAAGATGATGTTTTGTGCGCGATAGAATTTGTGGATAGGCGTCATTATTCTGCTCTGCATTCAATCCTATAATTTACCTCATATTAAACAAACCGGTCCGCATAATAGAACCGTGGGTGCATAAAAATAGACACTCAGCTTATTTAATTACATTTATATAGCAACCGCTGTTCGTACACTCGTGATGTTTGAGTTTCAAAGTGGCTCTGTGTTAGTACTAAAACGAGATGAACACAAATACAATTATGCCCTTTTACATAGTACGTGAACAGGTATTTCTTAATTACATACCGCACCTGTAATCGAAGAAGATTAAACAGAAATGTGGTCATCGAAAACGATTCTTATTATTAACCAGGTCAAAGGTTATTAAATTTTGAATGCGTTGACTATATTCATTGCAATGAACAAATAATGTTAAGAATGCTAAAAGACGTCATGCTAAATTCTATAAAATTGCAATGCTAAAGAGGTTGGTTTTGTTAATTCCACTCTAGAAAGTCTCTCAAAGTGTGTCAACGATTTGGTGACAGCAAGGGATTGCTCACCTTCTATAAATCTGTAGCATTACATAACTGAAATTAGCTATTTCTGCCGCATAGATACCGCAGTGTGTAGAACAAATATTATAGTGTCAATGAAAAATTTAAGCCACGGAGCATTCCAACTAAGCATTAAATATTAACACAATTAGAGATGATATATAATAACCTATTGAATTTGACTTGTTTTTGTTTAGGTTTACACAAGAATGTATCACAATTTTCCTAGAAGACTTCTGATGATGCAACAGACTGCTACCAAGCGCTATTGTACGGTTAAAATTTAAACATAATATTTCCATACCTAATTAAAAATCAAATGGTATTCCATATTAACCCTTCTATCGTTCCACTGCTGGAACATGGGTCTCCTCTTAGAAAAAGGGTTAAGGCCGTAGTCTGCCACGCTGGCCTAGTGCGGGTTGGCAGACTTCACACACCTTAGAGAACAATTTTTTTTTTCTGAACTCAAGGTTTGCAGGTTTCCTCGCGATGCTTTCCTTCACCGTAACAGCAAGTGATATTTAAATTTAAAACGCACATTTTTTAAGAGGTGCGCGCCTGGGATTTGAACCCGGTCTCCCGGAGTGAGAGATCGAATTTCAAAGCACTAGTCTATCACTCAAATGGTATTACGATGCACTAAATGTAATTTTACCACAGCGTCCACATTATCGCCTTACGTCGTATTTTCTCGACACATTTAATATCACGTCGCGGAGATTACTAAAGCTTTGTCCGACTCTGAAACCACAAAAGTGCGAAGCAACTACTCCAGAAAGATTAATAAAGCTTACGCTACATTCGCAACACCTGTCCTTTGTCGCTAATGGACGCCTAATCTCCGGACAAGGGAAAATAATGCGCGGGAAAAGCAAAAATTGTTATAAGTCGCTCCCAGAGGCACAACACATATGTTACGTGGGTTCATTTTGGGACACAAGCCAAGTACTTTTTTCAATATTTATCCAAAATTTGGTCTCCAAATGGTCGACAAGTACTCCAAAACTATCTTTACAGCGGAGTAGCGTGGATGATATTTCGTCAAGAACAATATAGGTTGATATATAACACATTTTTTTTCATGTCATTTCAAACCACGCAATACCGTTTTCAACTACATCAAGCAAGTGCATCTCATGTGCGCTGATTGAGCGATATTGCAAATATTAATCGCGAAGCTTTATTACATACGGGAAAGTTAATCTTTATCTCGCATCGAAACAATCTGCCGTGTTTTCTCATTCGAGTGTAAATTAATGTATTGATGTCGGTGCAAATTGCTTCGCTACCAACGAGTACTGTTAGTGTTGCGTTTTTGTTGGCAGTCATCTTCGTGGAAGGAACCATTTGTTTTTTGAACAAAAGCATTTGCCGTCCCTTTTCTACTTTGTGCGTGTGATCGTAATTACCACACCTGTCCCTTACGTTCCTGTAAATTTCTATTTACTGATCACGTTAGACGGTAAATGTAACTCGCTGCCTGATCTTTGTTGTCTGTAGCTGATCAAGTATTCTCAGCTGTATGCCTACTGTTATTCGAAATCGGATAAGATATTCACGAGACCATAGGTGACATGCCTTGGTTGATTATCAACCACATATTGAGTAGAACGTCATCATGAATATTAGTTAAGTGGATTTCAAATAATATTACCTGTACATATGTCATCTTCGGTTACTTCTTCTAAAACTGTGAATACGTCTAGATTACGTCGCTTTTTAAATATTTTCTTCGACATTTCTCTTTTATTACTTATAAGGGTTACCATGCATGTAATAGGCATTTGACTACGACTTTTCGTTCTTTATAAGATTCCTCTCTACTGAAAGTACATTGCCATTCAAACGGGCAACTGAAATTGGAGCTAAAAACGAAAAGTTACATGCGTTTCGTACCAGTTCGAGCTGGAAATAATTGGAGGAGACTCGAGCTAACCAGGCGGTAACAAGCGAGGCTGAGTAAGACGTACACCCGGGTTTCAGGCGAGTGGGGGCAAGGCGCGCTATATCCGGGCACGGCGGTACCCGGATAACGATCTAAAGCGACAAAGAACTGTAACGAGGATGCAGCGAAGCAAGCGTACTCAAGATGGATCTCTGCACTTTTGTTATTGCAGAAATAAAATTTAAACGATCATTTGGAATTTAACTACATATGTGTATTAGCAAAAGTTTTTCAAAGTACCCGTAAACTTTTTACAAAAAAATAGACTAGATACTAAATAATGATAAAACATACAGAATCTAAGGGCAAATATAATTATCATTTTAGGTAGCTCTTCTTGAAACCTAACGAAAAATTACACCGCTTCCAACCGGTTTGATCTGGAAATAATTGGAGGAAACTCGGGCTAACCGGCCGGTAACAAGCGAGGCCGGGTAATGCACTTTGTATCCGGGTATCCGCGAGTTGGAAAACCGGCACCCGGTTAACGAACCGCAGCGCGCAAAGAGCTGTAACGAGGATACAGCGAAGTGAGCGTACTCAAGACGAACGTCTGTGCTTTTGTTGGTTTGTTGGTGCAAATTTTTCGAGTGGCGCTTTATATTAAACGTTTGAATATGGCAGTGTTTTAGTATTGCTGCACATTAATTGCAAGTTACAAGGGACAACGTAAAATGACGCCTGTAATCCCCCGAAGAAATGGGTAGAGAAATGTAATATTACTCCTACATTTGACCACTTACGTTTACGTACGTCCCAAAATGGAATAGGTGGTGAGTCTGTTGCCATACACCGGACACGTACACAGATTTAGAACCACTATCTACAATAAAATCTAAGTTAGCAAATTCCCATAGTCGAGGGATTTGAACCTAGATCAATGCGACAGTTAAGTTATATAAAATAATGTAAATAAAAGTAGATAAATTATCAAAAAAAGGCAGTTAATAATAAATCATAGCGATAACAGTTATATGCGGCTCTAGTCTTAAGGTCAACGGAATATTTTATTAAACTTACTGTATCTGTTGGAGTTTCGAAAAATCGCCAAGATTTGTATACCACACAATTTTCTTTTACCTATTGTCTCATTAGTCGTGTGACTGCCTCGTTGGTTGTGCGACTGCCTCGAAGGTCGTGTTCGATGCAAGCCCAACTTGTAAGTATATTTTTTTAATTTTGAAATCTAAAGGTTTAAAACTCAGCCGTGCCCATACTATTAAAGTTAATAAAAGAAAAAAACTAATTAAAAGGAAATATAATAATTCTTTTCGCCTCTTTTATCATTCCACTGCTAGATACAAGTCTCCTCCCAACATGACATGTACACCTATCTATAGCAATAGCATAAAGTGAACAGTGGAAGTTTTATAGAACAGCCGTAACAAGAATAAAAAAAATGTATTGAAAGTTCATTAATCTCATAACTCGTAAGCAGTAAAAGCGTCTTAAGAATATAATGCAAATAAAGCCCTCCCGACAAAGTGAATCCTGCGTCACTCGGCGCAGCTATTATGTTGTTTTAATAAACAATCGACTCGACGCACTGTATGAAGACTCGCCGATTGAGGCCTGTCGATTCTGGTATGCATTTTAATATGTTTCATTGCGAGATATCGACAACTCTGTCTTCAGACGCAGTAAGAGCCCGCGGATGTATTAAGGCGATTAATATCGTTACGAATATAGGAATCGTGATTTGCTTATCGTTGACTTGCACTACATTTTGATAAAAAATAATGTTATGCTGAGATTTCTAATTAATTTTTTTTAGTAGTGGCTCGGAGTCCGGATATGCGCCCGATGCATGGCTATAGCCTCACCACCTACTCCATAGTGGGACGTAAACTTAACTGGTGAGACGTGGAAGTGTTCTACATTCCTCTGCCTACCTCTTCGGGGATAACAGGCGAGCTGTTACGTTTTTTTCACGTTATGTAGTGAATAACTTCGATCTTTTGCCTTCTATTCCGCGGATTTCCGCAGTCCGCAATGAACGGGCATGGTCAAATATTCTTCAGACAAGATTCAGTTGTGAAATGGACTCGTGCTTAATGGTGGGGTATAAAATTGCTTAAAGTCAAGTTTGCTCAAGTTGTCACTATTTTACAATCGTCTATTAACATCATAATAATGTCGTAATAAACATGTATTTAAATACCATAGATTAAAAAGACAGTAAAAACTTAAAAAATATATAACTTATTGAAAAGCGGTCGGGTATTCAATTTCTTATCACCAATAGAATTACAAATGAAAAATCTGCCCCGGGTGAGGATCGAACTCACGACCTTAAGATTATGAGACTTACGCGCTGCCTACTGCGCTACCGAGGCGGTTATTACAAACGGTAAAATCAATGTAGGTATATAACCATTAAGGCAGACCAGCATTGAACATGGCATTCCATGATGTCAAATTAATAATGGAATTAAACGATACAATATTATTATTGAACATTAGACTTCAGCATCTAATTACAACAAATTTTCAGTTCATCACACAAACGAATCATTTTTCTCTTTAAAAGGTGGATTTGCGGGTGATAAGTGATTAGTTACGACAAATTATATCATTTCTTGTACAAAAACGATTTGTTTACTTAATCGAAAGTACCTACATGAAAAAGCGGTCTCGATCGCAACTAAAAAAAAAGGGAATGAATTAATCAACACTCACCGCGCACATGCACCTAATTACAAAGATATCAACATTACCCCGTACACAATGCGCGCACCGGCGTAAATATTTATTTCGATACAATCCCAACCGCTCCGGCAGCGCGCGCACTGTCTACGTATACGTTAAGACAGAAAAAAAAATTAAAAATAGTTCACGAATAAAAGTTTTACGCACTCCTGAACACCTTTGAAATAAACACACCGCACTTTGTACACGCTGACGGGCATTACAATAAATGTACATACGTATAACGGGCACTTAATAAAATAACAAACAACCGGCCCTGTTCAGTGTTAGCCGGCGGCCGGATCTAAATACTTCTTTTTCTATATAAACACACGCCTTTGTCTATTCAACAGTCGATCGGGTAAAAAACGACGCGGATATTTGTGGAGAGATATCTCATTGTAATAGTAGTAACATTCTCTTGGAAACCTCTGTTACAAGTGAATACCGAAATCCGCGCACGCTCATATTATAAACATAGAAATGTTATTTGTAAAATCATAAACAAATTTAATATAGCTCTACATGTATAAAGCTCTATATCTATAAAACTCTATATTTATAAAGCTCTATATGTATAAAGCTCCATACATATAAGCACATTACATTCATAAGTAATGAAATGTTGTCACTACAGGACGAACTACTTGGAATCGAGATAGACATGTTTTTAAATGCAAAAAATAGCCCAATCATTATAAAACATACGCCCTGCCAACATTGTTGTACAATAAATATATCTATACAAATGTATACATTTAAAAACAAAGCCTTTAAAGATTAACAGTTTTACATTATACTGTCATAACATATTTTCAAACGACAAGAAAAAATATGTCCCACCTATGAATACTTTTTTTGGTGACTTAGACGTATCTGCGTACACAAAAATTACTGATTTTATTTTACCAATTATAGAAATAATTATTAAGACAAGTTGGGTAGAGTAAGGCTATTTACTTTACTTAACATTGGTCATGCAATCTCTTGATACGAAAATAAATGATCAACTAAAGTCATTAGATAAAAC
>DWEI01001482.1:0-16558 GCA_018245875.1 Mysoria ambigua
GTTGGAACAATGTAAAAATAAGTATTTATATTAAAATGTAGAGAAAATCTTATTAGTGGGATGGTTATTGTAGAAAATAAATTTCTTAAAGTTTTATATAGTACTATAGTTATCATCAGCCTAATTGTGTTCATAATTGGATATAGGCTTCTGCAATGGACACTACTGACCTCAACGTTCGGCTCTTCGTATCCATCGGCTGCCACTTCCCCTAGCTAGAGAGCACCCTACACTGTGTTTGCCACGATGTGATCTCCACTCCAGAACATGTCTACTCTACATCTATTTAGAATTATTACTTTTATGTATTGACAATTTATAAACATATATAACAAAATTATAATGTAAGAAAAAATGAATAATTTCCAGGTGGAGAATCATAAAACTTCAGTGTTGGTGCATTGCTCTGACGGTTGGGATCGAACAGCTCAGCTTACCGCACTTGCAATGCTTATGTTGGATCCATACTATCGCACCTTGAGGGGCTTCCAAGTTCTCATCGAAAAGGAATGGCTCTCGTTTGGACATAAATTTCAACTGGTAAGAAATATAGCCCATATTTTAATGAAAAACTTGAAAGTCTTGCCAATGATGGATGCACATAAAAACATATAGTCACATTTCCACTTTGCATACACTGATTATCCCTCTGGATATTAAAAGAATATCTATTACAGGAATACACTTTTTTGCCGCTAAGCAAAGCAGCTCCAAATATATTGGGCCTACCAATCGGCACATCGGCCATTTTATTCTGACCTATCTGTCTATTCTGACCTTGTTATTCTCAAAAGAGATCCTCCCACGCTAGAACGATAAGCGTTTGCGACGTTGGACGACTGTATACGGCCGCCCCCCCGCAGCGCATAGGGCACGGCGACGAGCGGCACTCGGACGCGGACCGCTCGCCGGTGTTCGTGCAGTGGGTGGACTGCGTGTGGCAGCTACAGCAGCAGTTCCCCGCCGCCTTCGAGTTCACCGAGCGGCTGCTCGTCGCCGTCGTCGACCATCTCTACTCGTGCAGATTCGGCACCTTCCTCTTCAACACGGAGCGCGAGCGCGTCAAAGAAGGTGACAAGTAGGGTAGGGTTGGGAGTGAGAAAGGGAGATGGGGAGAGAAGGAAAGACAAGTTTTGGCATTGGTGTTATAAGTGTGTAGTTTACAAATGTTAGGGAAGTAGCTTTATATGAGGATTACTATTTTACTGGGTTTCAGGACTCTTATTCATCATCTCACTCTTTAGAAGTAACAATATATTTGTACAATTTCTAAGCTTATAGCATTTTTAAGTGAAATTGTCCGTTCAATTGAATTTGTCCATTCAAGTTATGAATATTAAAGTATTGTTGTTGTATATTGTTGTAATTAAAAACACTGTTATCTGTGTTACAGAGGTGAAAACGAAGGCAGTATCCCTGTGGTCGTACATCAACAGCCGCCAAGACCTGTACCTCAACCCGCTGTACTGGGGGCCGTCGTCGTTCGGCCCCAGCTCGCCGCCGTCCGCCTACTCCCGTCCGCAAGTGGTGCTGGTGCCCGTGGCCTCGCTGAGGATTATTAAGTTATGGAAGGCTTTGTACTGCAGGTGGAATCCTACAATGAGGCAACAGGTCAGCAGAGTGTATTAAAGTGACGTTTGAAACATATAAGGTACAAGCAACTTGGGTGCATGACCTTATAACACTGCTATTTAAGGTTGATGAAGTAAAAAGAATTGTGTGGTCCAAAAAAAGTTATAATAGTTATTATATTTCAATTTTGACACTATGGTTTGGTATGGCAGGCTTTTATTTGTACTCTTTTTATATTTATATGTATTTAAAAATCACCACACAGTTCATCTGGGTATGTTTAGTCAATTGAATAGCATTTAAACGGCCTGGAAAATATGGTCGGTGTATAGTAAGATCATCACCTATTCCATAGTGGGACGTAAACGTAACTGGTGAAACATGGGAATACTACATTCGTGTGCTCACCTCTTCGAGGGTTATAGGCGTGGAGTTACGTTTGGATTCCGAGGTAGCTTGCTATTGAAACAAGTGACAGTTGAAATGTCACTCATCATCATCAGCCTATTGCTTTCCACTGCTGGACACGGGCCTCCACGGGTGCCCTATGCATGCTGCGCCCGTAACCCGCACGCCGGGCGACGGGCGGGGGCGGGCGGCGCGGCGAGTGACAGCGCGGGGCGGCGCGGTGCGCAGGACCCCATCTACCAGCGCACGCGCGAGCTGGTGGCGCTGCGCGCGCAGCTGGAGGCGGCAGCGGCGGCGGCGGGCGACAGCGCGGCGCGCGCGCTGCGCCTGGCGCTGCCGCCGCGCCCGCCCGACCACCTCGTGTGAGCCGCCGGTCGCCGGGCCGTCGCCGAAGCCAAACAGACGTCTCTTTATCAATATTATTACGTACTGGTGCCTCCAGCCAACTAGATGTCTTTGTCACGTGTGTGTTCGTTTTTGGTCTTGCTGTATGGTACTCCGAATGCGTCATTCGGAACCGAATGATACAAGTAATGTAATTGAAGCTAATAAAGTGGCTTTACATAGAACTAGAAAAAGGTTACCTTTCTTTATATATATTGCTTCTTTAAATGTCATATGTTTTAAATGTATCCACATAAAATAACTATGATATAATATCATAATAATAAATGGAATTTTTAAAAAAATACAAGATTTGTTAAAATAAATGTGTATACCTATCGCGAAATATAAAACAAAAAGGTCTTGTTATGCTTTGCAATATTAAAAAAAAATCCTCTTATTTTTTTTAAAGTAAGCACACGACACGTTCCTTTATAACAACTTGAATAATTCAAGTCATTCCAGAACACATAATTCACGTTTTGGACATGAGTCAACGACCGAGCTTCTCATTACAAATTAACATTTAATATTAACCTCTTCTTTAATCAATGTTGCCATGCCGAGCGCCAAACGCGTGAAGACACGGACTGCGTCAGTCGATCAAGTGTTACCTGTGTTATTATAAATCTTTGCATTTTCTTTAGTATTTTAAGTATTTTATAACGATTATTATAAACAGTTTAACTTATCGTAATATATTGTATTGTAGTATGGTTATACATGAAACATATTCAATTTATCAGAGTATACTCTTAAGTTATTAACAATTGGATTGAAATATTTGAATATATAACATTCATTAATTTGATAAAAAAGTAGTACACTAAAATTGGAGTGAACTAAAAAGATAAAATGCTTTAAAAGCGGTAAAATATAATTTTATAGACGATGATTCTAAATTTGTTACACATTTTAGTGGGGATATTTCAGGAGTCATTGGATGAATAAAGAAAGAAAATGGTTTTAAATGTTTGTATGGCGTTTAGTTTTATATTTAACAGATAGATGGCGTTTATATACAATTAACATTACAGATGTTTTATGGAAAATTAAACTTCATGAATAGACATTTAAGTATATAACTAGATAATGATATGAGTTATTTAATTTTAATGTTAAAGCATTGACACTCAGGATTTTGAACACTGCTTAATCTATACGACATTTTGTGTTTTCTACTGAATAAAAAAAAGAAATTAAAACAACGTCGATTACAATGCTCTAAATCTCGTTCGTGTGAATTGTATAAAGAATATCCTTAATTGTGTTAAATTTTATTCCATACATCAACTAATCAGTATACAACGCATAAATATTTTTTGGATTCAACCAAGTTTTTTATTTGTTAATTTAAAATGTTTAATGCCGCAATCATGGTTCTTTAAGAAACCGATTAATAACCACACAATGAACATTATATTACTATCGAAATTAATTAACCATTTGTCTGAGATACTAATTTGAACATTTACAGAAATGGACTTTTAATACATTTCTATAGTTGCGTGTCTTGAACATAACTTGCGTATGTTTTTAAGCGTATTCTATTTATACATATTATAAAGTAAAAATAAAAAAATATATTACATAGCTTCAACCACTTGTCTCTAATAGTTGAGGTGAATGCAACAATATTCAACGTAGTCGTTGAAAGTGACCGAGTCTGTCACTGTCTAAAGCCGTTTATTATTATTATTATTGTGAAATATTTTATCGCACATTGTTCATTTATGAGCTCGCGTAATAAATGTTATGTCGCGTTTAATTTTACGATTGACGTCATAATGTATTTTATTCGTATGTCGTAATAAAACTATTATGTAAATATAAATATATTGAATACGTAAAAGTTTTTTTTTATTTCTTGTCACATAAATGTTATAATTTCATGTGTTGTATTAGAATATCGGTATTATTTGAGCATTTCAAGGAAAATCGATTAAGATGCGAACAAGCAATAGTGTCGTACCTATGTCGTTATGCGGCTCTCCCAAATTGTGATACCAATTAGTGTGCACTCGGTGTGGCATGCGTGTTTTGTTTTTGCTTGTTAAAAATGGGTATCATTAATGGGATATCAATTCGAATCATAATTATAAAAATAAATTGACATTTGTCGTCACTGCCTCGCCGATTGTATTGGTTGGTTGGTCAGACATTATTGGATTTTTTTAAATTAGATTTTCTAATAATGGCTCGGATGTCGATATGTGCTCGGTATATAACAATAGATTCATCGCCTATCCCATAGTGAGACGTAAACGTAATAGATAAAACGTGGGAGTGTAGTATTCCTCTGTTTATCTCTTCGAAGATTATAGGCATCATGTTACATTATATTTGTTTCCATAAAAATTATGTCTGAAAAGGATGAGTCTAGCAAGAAAAGTATTTTTTTAATTGTTGTATTATAAAAATAAATATTTAAAACCAACACACATTTAACATTCGAGTCTTAAATCATGAGAGGACCATGCGATCCATGCAAGTTATTAAAGCTATTGACTGGAAATAGTACAGAGTCTATAAATTCTCATATCTCTTTTTTTTTAACTAAGTAGTCTCATTTTCCATACCAAGACCATTCCATATTCCTCCCGTCACGTTTTAACACTCCATTGTTTGAAGTCTGGTATCTTCTTAGAACGAGAACGTTAAGCACACAGGCTGGCTCGCCGGCCAAGTATGGGTTGGCGAAGCTTGTCGCGCCTTGGAGAATTTTTATCAATTAAGGTGTGCAAGTTTATAAGTGAACTAAGGTACAGTCAGTGCACCGCATTACTAGTGTGTTAGTTACTCAAGAAAAACTTAACTACTTCCTCACTTTCTAGGTAATTTAACTCTGATACGGTCGATGACCATTCCTTCTGATATTTTGTAGGTAGACCTACGGCTACGGCTACGGCTAAAAGAAGATAGGCCTAAAAAAGAATTTCTCTGTACAATGTTTCGTACGGTTTGTAAAATTTGCCAACCTGTCCCTTAGAATTGTGTTATACCTTATTTTGGAGCAAAACCAAAATTATTCTTAAGATTAAGAACAGTCGTGTTTCGGGCAATAGAAAAATAAAGAGATGGTAATAATTTAAAAAGGTGATAATAGGTGATTTCCAATAATTAGTGGAAAAAAAAGAATCAACACCACAATTGAAAATGAATACGCAATTGATGTCATAGTGAATGGTTTAACAGTTACATGACCCGCTACACCAAAGCCAGCCTCAAATCACAATTAGCTAGCAGCGATAACAAAGTATCTCTTGAACTTTAACATACGGAGAGGCTCGCGCTGATAATATACTCGCTTTTAGATATATTTATTATTAATGTTTATTAATGGTTCTACCACAACACGGATCGACTTTTAGAGCACTCTTCGGTCTACAGCTGAGCAAACGTTTTATAAAGTATATTAGCTTCTAAGCATGTTTAAAGTAGTCAAAGATGGTCGTATTAGATGTAAGGTGAAAAACTATTTGAACGCCAGAAACAATGTCCGGCGATTTGCAACGAAACAAGAATTGGTGAGCCACGCTGACGTTGTTATTATTGGTATGTACTTTTTAATTCTCGATGAAAAGTTTTATAGACATATCAAAAGGGTAGACTTTTATTTCATCCTAATAGTCGACTACCCAATAGCCTTAGGAAATTTATTCCTGACCGTGTATGTGTGGCACGAATTTATGTACCCATAATATCAGCTGTTTCATACATACCAACTAAGCTGTCATATTTATAGATAAAATAAAAAAAAAAACTCTTGAAATACATGTTTTTAGGTGGAGGAATAGCTGGGTGTAACACTGTGTATCAATTGACGAATAGAGGCGTGAATGCTGTATTGTTAGAAAGGGCCAAGTTGACCAGTGGCACGACCTGGCACACCGCAGGTACATATCGAGGTCTTTGTAACCAGCCAACTATTAAATATTATTAAATATTCAATATTAAACATTTCTGTACTATTAACGTATTTCATGATTGAGGTAATATCACCGCTGCCATATTGTTTCAATAGGCGGGAGTTCACGCGAAGGGTCACAAAGGTACAGGACCTTTTCGAGTTATCCCGGCAATATATATGCGAGTTAAACCGGTACATATTTTATCCAGTATTATCATAAAGTCGAGTCAAGTGTCAAACTTAACGCGAATAATTTAAGAATGCCATTTGAATATATCAAAAATCAGATATAATTCTCGTTTCTAGGTTTGGTATGGTCACTCAGGCCTTGCGATCTGGAAGTGAAGCTTTTGCGAGACTCTAGAAATGTATATAGCAACTTGGAGAAAGAAACCGGCGATTATGCGGGGTGGATTAATAATGGCGGCATGTTTATATCTCGTAGCAAGGTAATAAAATGCTATTTACGATAAATAACCTTCGTAACGTTCACATTTCGTTTTTTAACTGAAACAACTTCTTCTTCTGTTTCGATGACGTTTTTTTTTTATTTTAAATTATGTAGTACGCTTTGAGGGTAGTAAATAAATTTACGTTGTGAAGTTCCGTAAATACGAATACGTTCAATGTGTAGAGGGTTCTAAAAAAATTTAGCATTGCATTATATAAACTCCTATAATTTCTCCTAATAGGTTCGCACACAAGAATACATGAGGCTCCACTCATTAGGCAAAGCGATGGGAATTCCAAGCGAAGTCTTGGATCCAATTGATGCCCAAAAATTGTTTCCACTGTTAGATCCTTCAATTTTCAAGATGGCATTATACTCTCCAGAAGACGGCACTATAGATCCAACGATGGCATGCAATGCACTTGTCAAAATGGCCACAAAGAATGGGGGAAAAGTAAGTAATGAAATAATAATAACAATAATAATAATAAACGTATTTTTACAAAAGGGAAAATGAATATGCTTACCCCTTGTAATAAAAATTCAATTCAACGTCATGCAAATATCAAATTGTTTCCTTATCAAGAAGTATTTATTAAAATGAATAGAAGTAGTCTGCCATGATATCAAGTGTATTGTATCTATATTATTTTGGTGAACCATTATATATGGCTAAGTAAAAATAGCGTGACTAGCGTAGCGTGAATAGCGTAACTAGCGTGAATATATGAATTTATGAACGTTTGTAGTTATTTTAAATATATAAATGGGTATGTTTTCCTTCCGCTATTTGACGCGGCTTTGTCCACAGAATTATTTACTTTTGCTTGGATTTTTTTATGTACCAGATATATGAAGATATTCCTGTCCTTGATATACATTACGCCCACAATTTGCTTGGAAATAAAGAAGTTACAGGAGTTCGAACAGACAAGGGGTTTATTAAGACCAAATGTGTTGTGAACTGTGGAGGTAATATTTGATATTCAGCTAAATTTCATTCGTCCTACCTCATAATTAAAAAAAAAAAGAAACTTCTTTGACGGTAAAAGATATCTTTCTAGGTTATGTGAAAGTTATCATCTATATTTACGAAAGAATTGAAAGATGGTAAATGTAATTTATCTGCACTAACACTCATTTAGCTCTGAGACGCTCTTCATCCATTTAAAGCAGCCAATTTTGAAAGTCGTACAATAAACTGCTACACGTCTCTGAATTACCTTTCACCTATCTATTTATTTTCTACCTGCGCAGGAGCTTGGGGCGGAAGAATAGCGAGATTTGCTGGAGTACCATCTCTGCCGCTTATACCATTCAAACATGCTTATGTAGTGAGTGATTCTATCCCTGAAATACGTAACTGTCCTAACATCAGAGACCACGACGTCAATCTTTACATTAAAATTCAAGGAGAAACTTGCCATATTGGAGGATATGAAAACAACCCTATTATGCTGGATCAGGTAATTGTTTTGCGAGGAATAAACTTTTCAATGAATCATCATTTTATATGGGTTTTCTCGCGACTTCGTCTTCAACTGAGTTTTGCGGTCTAGGGCAGAGATCGTTATATTAAAATCATGTACTTAATTATTATTCAGCCATCTTTTGTAGGTATCAGATAGTCAGCAATTCCACCTGTACGATTTGGATTGGGACGTGTTTAACGTGCATATGAACAGCGCAGCGTCACTATGCCCAAAACTGGGAAAGATCGGCATTAAGAGCACTGTGTGTGGACCCGAATCATTTACACCCGACCACAAGCCTTTATTAGGAGAAGATCCCAATGTCTTTGGTGAGACGTTCTTGTCTGTCGTATATCTTATTGTAATTTTATTTAAAATTTCTATATTTAAAATGTATATATCATGTTAATAGATTTATTATTAAAGTGTGTAACTCAATTTCAAATGGCACAATGCATAAAAGTATTTTTCAAGGAAGTATCAATCAGATATAATAGATATAGTTTGATCAATAATGTAGATTCATGTTTTTGTCTCTATTCGTATAAACTGGAATTATTAAAGATAGGAGTCTATATGCACTTAGTACGCTAGCTGGCTATAGCATAAGCTCCATCTCGTCTTTGATTACGTGTGATAGCAGCGAAAAACGAGCCTATTGTCAATTAAAAAGAAATTGGATAAACTATCTTTATCAATAGAAGTCATTACGAAAACATGTCTCGTGTTCGTGTTGAATCAATCTCTTTCTATCTATATTCAGGTTTGTACCACAACTGTGGATACAATTCTGCTGGAATGATGTTCTCAGCTGGATGCGCGATTCAAATGGCTGAATGGATTATTACGGGAAGGTATTGTAATTATCCGGCATTCGGAGTAAACAGATCTCTTATTAAAAATATTCACAAAAAAACGATACAAGGAATTATAGACAGTGTAATGATGGCTTGGTCAATTCTGCTAATTTGATTGCTCTTGACGAGTGTACTGTTAATTCTGTGCTCATCTCTACATTAAATCTTTTCACTGTTGCTATTTACTCGTCGGTTCCAATAGGTTATCATTATTTCTCTCGGGTCTCAATTATGTTGACTCTAGTTTTATATCTAATTGTATATTAAGGTATGTCATATGTTGCATCGTAATTGATAACTACTGTTGTTCTATACCTACTGTTTTTGTTTGTTGAATTTGAATCTATATAAATTCGATTTTTTTAAGGATTAAGAATATAAGCACGTCAAATAGCTTTAAAAAAATAAATTATACTACGTAACCTATCGATGCCTGTTATCGCCGAAGAGGTAGGCAGAAGAGTGTAGCACGCTCCCCTGTTTCACCAGTTACATTTACGTCTCAGGCGGTGAGTGTGTAGACCATACATCGTGCACATATCCAGAGTCCAAGCAACTACTAGAAAATCTAGGTTAGGAAGATCCAATAGTGGACCGACCTGTGATAAACTCTGGTCCTCGTCATCCAGCAGTCGCGCTCGCGATCACCACGACCAATGAGGCAGTGACAGTTATATTATTATAATTATCCAATAGTGTGTTTCCAGGCCACATTACAACATGTTCGCGTTCGACGTCCGTCGGTTCACGCCGGCGCAGATGTCGCGGCCTCACTGGATGCGAGAAAGCAGCCACGAGTCCTACGTGAAGAACTACAGCGTCGTGTTCCCGCACGACGAGAGACTGGCCGGCCGGGACGCCAGCCACGACGCGCTGCACCAGGAGCTGCTGGACAACGGCGCCGTCATGCAATCCAGAGCCGGCTGGGAGCGCCCGGCGTTCTACTTGCCCGGAGAAAAGGTCGGTGGCAACAGACCATACATATATAACTTAAATTAATATACAAATACCTAATTTTGATAATAAATATCGAGAATTATATTTGCGATACAGGAGTTTCACCAATATGTGAAATTGTTGTTTAAGATAGAATGTAGGTGTTTTGCTTGCACTAACTAACTTTGAAAAATTAAAATGCAATATCCTCATTTGTCATACCTAAAACACTCGTATCGACACGGGATTACTGTAAGCTTTCCTTGACGTTTGACTTGACTAAACTGTGGATCTTGACCTATCGATAGAGTTACGAATATGTAGTTTGTTTTATTAGATGTGATTTACTAATTGTTCTTGCCACTTCAGATCCGAGTGCAGCAATACGACTGGGGCGGGACTCACGACTATCCTCGCAACTTGGATCAACGATATGAAGAGACTTTAAAGGGAGAGTACACTTTCGGATTCTCCAAACATCATGAAGTGGTAATTTTAACAGTTATTCGGAATGAAAACATTTATAAATTAATATTTTTATTAATGAAAATTAATCTAGAAAATAGCAACAAATATTATAGATACAGGTATCTATCTATATTTATACGCACTAGGGAAATTTGTGCAGCAGACCAGGATAGTGACCGTTGTCAAATGGATTGACAGTGTTTAGTTCATGTATATTTTACCCTTTATTATGACTATTATGACTACAAATTTTGGGCTGCGCACAATCCAAAGAAGTCAGTACTATTGAAGTTTTACATATCTTCTATGTTTAAAAAATGCAGTTTGAAAAATTTGTCGGTTATCAAATAATGGAAATGTTTTTTGACAGATTGGTCAGGAAGCGCTCGCGTGCCGCAACCGGGCGGCGCTGTTCAACATGTCGTACTACGGCAAGTTCTACCTCACGGGCCCCGACGCGCAGCGCTGCGCGGACCTCGCCTTCACCGCCGACCTGTCCAAGAAAGAAGATAGGTGTTTCCATCGTCACCGTACTCAAATATACCAAAAATACCATTTTATATTAACGAACTTGTGTGACTTGATTATGGTGGTAAAATAAAATAGCTTGCAATAATAGATCAGTAATTTCGCGTTAGTCATGTCATAATTATATAAGTATTTTTTTTGTAATTTCAATTTCATTATTATTATAAGTAATAACATTATTGTTAGTAACTAACTACAATAAGTAACTACAGCTCGTATTAGTCCACAACAGACAAAAGGACATCGTCATAATTTTCTACGATCACAATAATCGTAATGCAATATGTGTATTTATCTCTAAGATATTAGGTAAGTTATTATTATTTTATTTATTATATTATTTTCAGGGTGGTGTATTCTCTCCTGTTGAATGAGAAGGGTGGGGTGGAGGCTGACGTGACCGTCAGTATACTGCACGGAGGCAGCGGACAGCTGCACGAACCGATATTCAAAGTAGGAACATCATTGTTTTATTTTTGTACCTATTATTTTGTATTTTATGTCTCCCTTCACTGTAAGCGAACTGCCGTGACGGTATATTATGGCTCTAACTTTCTAGGAGTGCCACAGAATCTGTATTTGTGCCCGGGATATAAGCTCACCGTATATTCCACCGTAAACATAACTGCGGAAATTTGGCAGTTTACTAAACGTCTTTACCTACCTTTCGAGGTTTATAGGCGTGATGTTACTTTACGTACGTCAGTTACACTTATATTAAAATCCACACATGTTACTATTTTTCACCCTCAGGGCCACGGCTATTACGTGGTAACGAGCGGTTTCAGCGCCAACCACACGTTGGCGCACCTGCGACGGATCGTCCAGACGCACAAGCTGCGCGCCACCATTACTGACGTCACCAAGCACATGTGCATTCTGAGCGTACAGGGGCCCGACAGGTAGTGTATCGTGTTATTGTTAAAATCACTTCAAAGCTTAACATCTACACTGATACAAATGAGCTGATTGTTAAATCCAATTAAAGTATATGAACTTTAATTATAGTCAATGCATTATGAAATTTTATATATAGGTGTTTTATATGGATTTGATAAAACAATCATTGTATAATAGAGCTTTAACGATTTTATGAGTAAATGAATAAAAACGCCTGTTTTCTCTGTCAGTCAGCGCATCCTGCAACGTTACACCGACGCCGGCTTGTCCAACGACGCCTTCCCGGTGAGCACGCACCGGAGCATGCGCGTGTCGCAGGCGCCCTACTCGCCAGGGAACAAGAGCTACACGTGCAGGGCGCTGCGCGTCACGTGGACCGGCGAGCTGGGCTGGGAGCTGCACGTGCCCTCGTCGCACGCTGTCCAAGTTTACAAAGCTCTGAATAGCGCCAAGGGGCTTAGAAACGCTGGCTGGAGGGCACTGACGTCATTGAGCGCCGAAAAAGGTGAATAGTTGAGTTAAAATGTATACTTAATTAATTGATCGAATAGATCTACAAATATATATTTCACCTATACTAAGGTGATATTGTGTTTTGACAATACTACTCGCTGTGGCGGAATATCGTGAAGCAATTTAGATACCTTGAAATTTTACAAGTTTTCTAAGGTGCGTCAAGTCACTAACCCGCAGGTTGACCAGACGATAGATTATGAATGTAAAGTTTCTCTTAACGAGAGAAAACCTTTGGCTAACAATAAGATAATAATGACGCTTTTATATTTTTGGAAAATATGTAAGTAAATGTTTTGGAGTAAAATAAGTAAATGTTTCGAGTAATATTTTGATTAAAAATGTAAATCAGTGAAGCGATTTTTGTGCTATACCTATGATGTTACTTGTTGAATCCATAATCTTCGACCAAAAATCCAAGTACTATTGCTGAACTTTGTGCAAGTCTAGCAGCCGTATAACTTTTCAGGCTACCATTTATGGAATGCTGATTTAAGAACAGATGATAATCCTATAGAAGCTAACCTCGGGTTCACGTGCCGTAAAGACGGGGAATACATAGGCAATGAACAAGTCGCCAAAGCTAAGAAGAATGGTGTTACAAAGAAGTACGCTTACTTCACTCTAGACGACAAGGTAGATGTTACATGATTTAAGTTTTTTGCTAAAACTTCATAACATTATAATACTTCATAATCATCCAAAACATGGCCATTTTCAGGTTGCCATTTTTGGTCAAGAAGCAATATTGCGCAACGGTGAACCCGTTGGGTATCTAAGACGAGGCGACTACGCGTTCTACCTCGACAAACCGATTGGAATCGGTTATGTGAGTAATAGTGGATCGGAAGTCACAAAGAAATACTTACAGGGTGGCGATTATGAAATTGAAGTGATGGGAAAAAGATACAAGGCCACATTGCATTTAAAATCTCCTTTCGATCCGACCGGGCAGCGAACTCTGGGAAACTATGGAGAACTTGGAATGGATGAGAACACACACGAGCCGCACGCTGGCCAGAACGAAAGAGCAGGTGGTAGTGAATAGAACGTGACCTTGTTTGTTTGTCATAATATGACGAGATCGGAAGTATTGATCTCAATAAATTACTTTTACTTTATATATTGTATTTTATTTTACACAAAATCCCCGACGAATCCTGAAATATTTATAAACTTTTGGTACACAGCTTCTTAGGTCTATATAGATTCAGCAAATGATTAGCGATGAACGACGAGATGGCTTTTACCAAGGCTAATCAGCCAGTGATCTTCTGATTTAATTAAAACACTGGCGAATGCGACACATGGAATGTAGCGGGATAGAATATAACAATAGACCTAATTGTCGATATGGCGTTTGCTTGGGTCTGATAAATATACCTATATGAACTTCTTATTCTTCTAAGTAACAGATGATCCCATTGGTTAACTTTAAGAGGGGCGTTGAGTAATCAGCCACGTGAGCCATGCTGCTGAAAGGATTAGTCTCAATATCTAGGATACGCCGTGCAGTATGTGTTTATAGTAAATTAAAAAAGTATCTGCTCAGAAAGGCTCATAAATATTAGAATCAGTATAGTTTTTGGTGTCTAATATTGAATATCTTTTTTGTTTTTATAAATACGAAAACCTTGCTGCACGAACTCCATGGTCTATGTATAATAATATACAAGTACCAAAATTCATTTACTTTCACTATAACGACGAAACAACTTTTTGCTTGTGCTTTAGAACGAAACAATAGAACATGTCACAATGACAGTATACTAAACGTTCGATTTTACTATCAAACTGAAGTACCAAACTTTTGTACTTTTAGTTATTTTTATTTTCCCCTGTTAGCCACTTGAAACATAATTCGTTTATATTGCAAAACTTCAGTTTAAATGTACAACTTACCATAGAGTACACCAGAGATACTGATAATAGATATGTATATTCTGTGTTGGTACTTACGAGTTTGAAACTATAACAAAACTCAAACTTTGTTCACAAGAAATCAAGTGGTAAACAGTACTATTATCAGAATCGGAAATGTCAGTTACGTTACATACCGACGTAGGAGATATTAAAGTTGAATTGTTTTGCGAACAGTGCCCGAAAGCTTGTGAGAATTTCTTAGCTTTGTGTGCTAGTGATTACTATAATGGATGTTTATTCCACAGAAATATTAAGGTTAGTACCATTGATAAACTTCACGCAATAAATATATTATTTACATCAGATTTTAAGTAAACACTGAAGATATGTATTCATTTATTGTTAATAAGACTTCACTTGTTCTGAACGTTTACCCATATGATAGAATATTAATATTGAACACTGAATGTGGAGTTGTCTAAATGTAATAAATAAGTGTGTGATGAAAACATAATTATAACAAGCCCCAATTTTCATTATCTCAATCGCACACACCAAATCTGGATATTTCCATGTGAATGTTATAACATAAAACGAATATGTAAATATTTTTTTCTTATTTCAGGGTTTTATAGTGCAAACAGGTGATCCAACTGGTACTGGCAAAGGAGGGACATCAATCTGGGGAAAGAAATTTGAGGATGAATTTAAGGATGAATTAAAAGTAAACTCAAATTAAATTTTGACATTTACCATTTATATTATCAAGAATTGTTGCTTAAACAGTGATAAATATAATTCTTTTGTTCACCATAATACATGTTGAGGGGTGATAGATTGTGATCAACATTGAAAGTTATGCACTCTGCGGACAATATTTGGCAATTTAAGCACAACTGGATGGAATCAAAATAGTGTGTTGACTACTTCATGTTTAGTTACCCCTTACCACTAGTTTTAAAGAAACTGCTTCGATACAGGGTTTCTTAATGTTTATTCAAGTCTCATACCACTAAAATATGCAAGAAACTGAAAGATCCCTTTGAATTTAAAATGTTATAACAGTATGTTAAATAAAGAGTATTCAAAAATGAATAAATGTAACATCACACCTGTAATCCCAGAAGAGGTAGGCAGAGGAATGCAGAACACTCCCACATTTCAATGGTTATGTTTACTAACCACCATGGGATAGGTGGTTATCTTACTGCCATGTATCAGGCACATATCCAGACTTTGAACCATTACCTGAATTCTAATTAGATTTTCTAGTAGAAACTTAGCTTATTAGAAAAAATTGTAGCATTCAATCCGGGAATTAAACCCGGGCCCTCCTGATTGGCAGTCACACTTTCAACCAGCACAACCAATGAAGCAGTAAAAATGAATAAAAGTCTATATTTTAGAATTGGACAATATAATGGTAATAATGTAGAAAAATGGCATAAGTTGAGTATTTCTACACATATTTTAGCATTCAATATTTTAAGATAGGTTTCCATGACTTGGATTTCTAAAACCTATGCAGCCGTCATTTTAGTGGTCTATGTTAAGAAACCCTGGTATAAAAAAATATGTTTTTTTCTGACCTCAAAAACATTCACCAATTTAAGTCCACTATCTTTGTACTCATATATATTAAAGCTTGCGGCAGATCCAATATAAAGATTTATGATTAACAGCACAATGCAAGAGGTATGATCAGCATGGCAAACAATGGGCCAAACACTAACGGCAGTCAGTTCTTCTTCACATATGCAGAACAACCACATCTAGATCTTAAATATACTTTATTTGGAAGGTAAGTATTTATAAAATGTACTTAATTTGAACAAAGAATTGCATTACAAGAGATTCATATTGAAATATTGTAAACTACAAAAATATGTCACTGCAAAATTTTAATTTTGGATTAAATCGTAACTTCACGCCTGTAATCCCTGAAGAGATAGGCAGAGACATGCAGAATATTCCCACTAATCCCCAGTTACGTTAACATCCCACTATGGAATAGGTGGGTGAGCCTATTGCCATGCATCGAGCACATATCCAGACTCCGAATCACTACTAGAAATTCTAAATTAGTACATTTTGTAGTGTTCGACCCGGGATCTCCCAATCGGCAGTCGCACATGCAACCAACACGGCAGTCAATCTGATCAAGTGGCATCGTCAATCAAAATAAAATTAGCATAGCCTAATTCTATTTTATACCAATGAGACACATTTTACTTTTATATAATAACTGTAAGATAGCTGTTTGAAGTATTGAAACATTAATATTGATATTACATAA